>CM043017.1:65337223-65444581 GCA_023690525.1 Holotrichia oblita
AAGCAATTGGCGCCATTTGCCCAGTAATTAACTCAGTTTAAACTGCAATGAAATGTATGCATGAGAATTTACATATGTATGTGTATTCGTTAGTTTTAACACGGATACAAGCAACTGTACAAAAGAGAGATAATTGTATATATGGTTATAATAATATGAAAAAATCAAAAGAAAACGCTAAAAATATCTCACAATGCAATAGCAAAGTCCCATAAATAGTATCGCTTAATTAAATATTATCATTACTTGAATTGAAAATAAAAAAATTTACTTGCATAACAGATAGTAACTTGTATATGTAATCGCTCACATTTCAGGTATTTCTTATTATTCAATATTTAAAAAGTACGTAACAAAGTAAAAATACGTAAACAAACTACAACATAAATATAAGTTTAAAATAGAAATAATGAGAATTACATGACCTTCCTGAGATAATTTTGAAATCATTAATTTTTAATGATGCTTTCAACATTATGTTAAACATACAACATCTCTAATATTGCATTCGTTTAGTTTTGCTTTCAAATTAGTGAATATTAAATAAAAATTTTCATTCGTTCTAAGTTCAGCATATAATAATGAATCTTTTAATTTCTCCAGAATCTAATATCAGTAAAAATCATAACTAATGTGCAATAGCTTCGTAAAAAATTTACTACGATAAAAAGCTTTACTTATTGATTGGCAAAGAATTGAATGATCATAAACTAACAAATATTGTATAATGGCGTATTTATAAAAACCTGTTCTTACTTTCATAATACTTTTATTACTAGTGATTATTAATTTGAACATATTTTATGTGTAAATAATGTATTCTCATTGGATCCCTTGGAGTAGAAGTTGAACACTAGACACACTGTCGAAACAAGCAATTTGTGACATGTTTCGACAGTGCTTTTTAGTGTTTAATAAATAACATATCTACAATATAAATTATAAAATAAAACTAAAATAAGAAAATAAAACTAAAATCAGAAAATAAAATAAATAATAAGAAAATAAAATAAAACTCTAAATACCTATATAACAAATACAAAAATTCTAAATATAACAGTTACCTACAATAAAAATAAGAAATAATATAAAGGAACATGCTGATAATCACAGATTAAATAATTTTATAAATAGAAAACTTTTAAAATTAAAGCTAATATTTAGTGTAATATCCATTGTTGTTAATACAATCTCTAAATCTATCTGGCATGGAGTTCACCAATGTTGTACAATAGTCGCTGCCACGTAGTTAACACATTTAATGTTAAATTTGCTACTGTTCGAACATTATCTATAATGGTGTCATTTCACTGCCGTACCATTAAACCCACAAGTTTTCGATAACATTCAAATCTGGTGATTTGGCTGGCCAAGGAATTAAAATCACATCTTGATTGTTTTCGCACCAAGTTCGAACAGGTCTCGAGGTATGTACAGGAGAGTTTCTTATTAAATAAAGATGCCCAAAGAGCGTTATTAGTGGGTAAAAATTTTTCAAGAATATCGGTAAATTCGTCTGTAAGTCGCCCTTTATTGGGAAAATTTCACCAGGGCCAGCCGAACCATTGCCCAAAAACCGCAACTTATTCTACCACTTCTTCTTGTAGTTTGGACATTCTGGACATCATATCTGTATTATTTCGCCTCCATAACACCTTCGGCGTATCGCTAGATGTGGAAAATACTTTCTCGTCTGAAAAAAAACACATTTTGCTAATTGCGATTTATATTTGTTTGCGCAAAATGTAGGCGAGTTGCTGCATGATTAGGCGTTGTGTGAATTTTCTTGGCAGGTTTTTTGCAGTGAATGTCGCTTTTGTTCAACGATCTAATAATTGTTTGTTTTGAGCATTCTAAGTGTAACTGCTCTTTATTCTACTAATTGTAGAAAAGGATTTTCATTGCAAAAACTCTTGGACTCTATTTACATCTACTTCATTTAGTATTGGTTTTTCTTCCTGTTCGTGGTAAGCTTTTTCAGCGGTCTGTCTTCGTCATTATTATTCTCATGTCGGAAACCCACCTTTTGACTTGACTCATCTAAAATCAATATTAAAAAATATGTAAATTGAAAAATGTGAACTAATCATCAAGACATAAATTAATCAGGTGTGTAACTTCTTATACTTGAAATAGTAGATATCCTTTCTAATATGACAGGCAATAATGACGGGTAATTAGAATAAAAAACTTCCATTACTACATATTTACGGCAAGCATTATTCAAGTGTATCGAAAATAATACTTCTTAAATTGCGGAACCCATTTATAGCAACTCTGTTAAACCGTGGTTTATATGCAACACAAAATTTTGAATTAACAATAATTGTTAATGAAATTAATAAAAGGTAATAATTTTTTGTAACATAGATACTTCTCAATTGTTACTTTATTTAATTTTCGTAAAGCGAAATGAAGAATTTTACAAGACAGAAGTAAATAAACTTGTGACGACAAAAAATCATACTCTTGTTAACAAGTTACTTTTAATAATCTAAAAAAGGCTTATTAAATAGGTTGAGCTATCTCATATGAAGTATTATTATGAATATCCATACAATGTCATGAGGAACTTACAAAAACACGTTTGCGATATAGGTACTTGTTGCCTAATAATATCAATTTCATACTCTTTAATTTTCCTCGGTGCTCCTTTGTCACTTTTGCTTTCGAGGCTCTGCGATATTTTTAATTGCCTTGTATATTGTTCCAATAGGCACTTTGGTTAATTGCGACGTTCGTTGAATGTTCTTGGTTTGTCCTTCGTTATTTTCTTCCATCAGAGTCTTATAGATATTGAGAAGTATCTGCTTTGCATCTTGTGATAAATATTTTCTCTTCCGTGCTCCACTTTCATCATCACTATGCACATCACGATCACTAACACACTCAGCAAAAGGTCGCCACATGTTCGTGAAAATTCAAATAAGTATACAGCAACAAATGTTAACTACAAATGATAAGTAAACTAAATATTACATGTATATATACCTACCCCCAAGTACCATTAACAATAATTACAATTAGATGACAGAATATTAGTTGAAGTATATATATCAATATATCATTTGCGTAATGAGGCCGTAATTCATACTTAATACGGCCCGGCGATTCATATAGTGTAATTAAGCAGGTAAACAGTACCCTTCTCAAGAGTATTACTACCGGAGGTGCAATAAAGCATTAAGGATTTAAAAGTTAGTTTCTTGCAATTTGAAAAGCACTATACTACAATTTTAACATAGTGGGATACAGATACATAAAAATACAAGAATTACTACTTACAGATAGTCCAACGTCTTCCGCTATTTCCCGATTTGTTCTTCCAATAGCTTTCAAAGTTATTATTTTTCCTCTAATTTCTAGTGTTGAATCGATCTGATGGGGTCTTCTAGGCATGATTTATAAATTTCGATGCACAAATTAACAGCACTTCCAACTTCAACTGTTGTGATTTTCATTCTAGTTTTGCTTTTATATTTACTACCCCCAGATATAACTACAGTATTATTCGATAATTGTTATCAAAATAGTTCCGTCCCAAACCGATCACATTAAGCGGCGTCCACTGTATTTCTATTCTATATATATTAACTGGTTTTCCCTGAATTGCATTTCATCTTATTAAATAAATGCACCCATCAATCGATAAAATTAGGGGTAAGTAAAGCTTAAATGTATTAAGAGCCATTATCTATGTAATTATATTTCTTCGAATAATGGTCATTCGATCGGTTCTTGTTGTTACATTAAGGAACTATTAATTACACACAAATTTTACAAAATTTATTACAATGAGATAATGAGGAACAAACGTAATTCCACAACCTATAATAATAATACCATTTCCATTTTATTTTTTCTTACTTAAGCTGCTTAAAATCGCATTAGCTTGAAACTAAATAGAAACCCTTACGAGTATTTAAAAGTGTAGTGAAAATTGTTATTGACGTATAAATGCTTATATTCCAAAAATTTAAGAGATGAATAAAATATAGTAAGCAATTGCTACCGTTATTTATTAAGCAGTTGTTATGTCAAATGAAATTAATTCTTCAGTTATACATATGTAAGTTTGTTACATACATAGGTAAAGGATTGATTCGTTTTTTTAATAATTTGCGATGTAGGTATATATATGTAATAGTGTGTACCTCTTGTATATCTTTTTGTAGCTATGACAAAGTTTACGATAAGGTAATGAAACGTTAGCATTTCTCGACAGCAACGTTTCCATAGAGTTACATAAAATGTAGAGTGCAAACTATACACTAATATACGAAAAAGAAAAACCATATTAAATCCCCCATTGCTAAAATATGCTCGTTATACTAACTAATATATCTAATAGATTTCCTGACTTCCTCAAAAATACAGTGCACTTGACGGATTTTATATTTGGCTGATATTACGAAATGTATACCGACAGAAAATAAAATTTTGTACTTGCTCAAATAGGTCGTGTGCACTAACTAGCACATGAAACAATGATTTACTAGACCATATTCTATAACATAGAATAGGTGCCATAATTTGTCAGGCCGTCTAAGGGGATGAAAAAATTCTTATTTGGTTGACATAACAAAATGTATACTGAAAGAAAATAAAATATTGTACTTGCTCAAATAGGTCGTGTGCACTAACTAGCACTTGAAACTATGATATATTAGACCTTACTCTATAACATAGACTGGGTGCCATAATTTGTCAGGCCGTCTAAGGGGATGAAAAAAATTCTTATTTGGGTGACATAACGAAATGTATACCATAAAGTAAATAAAATTTTGTACTTGCTGAAATAGGTCGTGTGCACTAACTAGCACATGAAACAATGATATACTAGACCATATTCTATAACATAGACTAGGTGCCATACTTTGTCAGGCCGTCTAAAGGGTTGAAAAAAATTCTTATTTGGTTGACATTGCGAAATGTATACCATAAAGAAAAGAAAACTTTGTACTTGCTCAAATAGGTCGTGTGCACTAACTAGCACATGAAACAATGATTTACTAGACCATATTCTATAACATAGACTAGGTGCCATACTTTGTCAGGCCGTCTAAGGGGTTGAAAAAATTCCGATTTGGTTGACATTATGAAATGTATACCATAAAGAAAATAAAATTTTGTACTTACTGAAATAGGTTGTGTGCACTAACTAGCACATGAAACTATGATATACTAGACCTTACTCTATAACATAGACTAGGTGCCACAATTTGTCAGGCCGTCTAAGGGGATGAAAAAATTCTTATTTGGGTGACATAACGAAATATATACCATAAAGAAAATAAAATTTTGTACTTGCTGAAATAGGTCGTGTGCACTAACTAGCACATGAAACAATGATATACTAGACCATATTCTATAACATAGACTAGGTGCCATACTTTGTCAGGCCGTCTAAAGGGTTGAAAAAATTCTTATTTGGTTGACATTGCGAAATGTATACCATAAAGAAAAGAAAACTTTGTACTTGCTCAAATAGGTCGTGTGCACTAACTAGCACATGAAACAATGATATGCTAGTCCATATTCTATTATACAGACTAGATGCCATACTTTGTCAGGCCGTCTAAGGGGTTGAAAAAAAATTCTTATTTAGGTGACATTATGAAATGTATACCATAAAGAAAATAAAATTTTGTACTTGCTCAAATAGGTCGTGTGCACTACCTAGCACATGAAACTCTGATATACTAGACCTTATTCTATAACATAGACCAGGTGCCATAATTTGTCAGGCCGTCTAAGGGGTTGAAAAAAATTCTTATTTGGTTGACATAACGAAATGTATACCATAAAGAAAATTCAATTTTGTACTTGCTCAAACAGGTCGTATGCACTAACTAGCACTTGCAACTATGATATACTAGACCTTACTCTATAACATAGACTAGGTGCCATACTTTGTCAGGCCGTCTAAGGGGTTGAAAAAAATTCTTATTTGGTTGACATAACGAAATGTATACCATAAAGAAAATTCAATTTTGTACTTGCTCAAACAGGTCGTGTGCACTAACTAGCACTTGAAACTGTGATATACTAGACCTTACTCTATAACATAGACTAGGTGCCATACTTTGTCAGGCCGTCTAAGGGGTTGAAAAAATTCTTATTTGGGTGACATAACGAAATGTATACCATAAAGAAAAGAAAATTTTGTATTTGCTCAAATAGGTCGTGTGCACTAACCCCTTATCAACCCCTTCTTCTACCAAAAGAATTTTGTATTATGCTGCTGTCTTTAAAACGGAGACAAACAGAGCCGTTCCCTTAACAGAATTTATTACTTCCGAACATGACGCTGTTTCAATTGGTTTATGGTTATCTAAATTTAAATACTTCTGCCTACAAAAAGGGGTGCAATGGCCTGGTTGCAGTGGTGTTGTTACTGATTTTAGTTTTGCGATAATCAATGCAATAAATCTATATTGGAATGAGATAAGAAACTTAAAAGAATATTTAAAAATTACTTATAATGCACTACAAAATAATAATCACCAAGAAATTTCACAAATAATTCCTATATATATATGCTGCGCGCTTTTTTTTTAAATTTATGTGAGCGATGTTAATAAACTAAAGAAGAATAAAAATATAACACATTTTTATAACAAATGTCTCGCAGCAGCAATTAACATAAACAGCTTTCAACAAATGATTTTATGGTACGAAGCGTTCATGACAGTTTTAATTACAAATCGTAAGTGTTATTATTATGAAAAAAGTTTGCAAATCTTGATTAGTATTTGTTCAAATGAAACAATCGAATTTTCGGATAAAGCATATGATATCAACATCGAGAAAAGTGTTCCTCCCAAACTTCCTACGCATAAATATAGCCCATTCACACGCTTTTTTGAGGAAATATTAAATAAGATAAAAGACAAATCATTCATTGATGATCCTAAATGAGGTGTGAGTAATGACTATCAATCACTTGAACTAGCGTCATTAGTTTAAAAAAATATATTCCATACCTTCCGTTGTGGTCATGTATTTTACAACCATTAATTTCAACTAATAAGCCCGGTAGATGTATGCTATTGTTGAGCGATGGTTCGGGATTATTAAAAACCAAATTTTGAACGGAGAAAAAAGGTTAAAATGCAGCAGATTTATTAAAATGGTTAGAAGAAAGGTAAATGCGACAATAACTGAGATACGTTTGGGCTTACCTAAAACTCTCAGCAGAAAACGTAAACGAGATCAAAGTCCTTCAAACTTTGATACCGAAGAAGGTTGGTCGAAAAAAGGCAGAAGTCGTATAGGCTATTTTAATCAACCACTCCTCAAGAATATGCAACATCAAGAGCCTTCGCATGTCAATTCTCCGTCAAAAAGAAGCTGTTTGTATAGTCCTTGAAACAAACCTGAAATTCAAGATCCTCATCCATCCGCATTGCAGAATTATCTTCTTCCTGATACCTCGTACTATATGAATCCTGCTTTGAAAGGAATTTCTTTTAAACTCGACTCTACAAAAACGAGCATAATAAAATCATACTAGGCAGTTCAGATTTTAAAACCTTACACTATTCCGAAACTTCTACCAATTACAGAGAAAGTTGGCTTAGTGATCATGTAATAGACGCATGTGCAATATCTTACCTACGTAACAGAAAAGATGTATGCTACATTGACAGTTTGTCAGGTTATCTTGCTTTCAGTGATGCAGCAGGTAGTTATAAAAAAATTCCCTTGTATACATCATTTAAACAGTACTCTTTCGTTATCATACCTTACAGTTATCACAACAATCACTGGATATTATTACTCTTTCATATACCGATGCGAAAAATTTATATTTTTGATCCAGCGGGAGAAATTCCGCATAGACAAGAGGAACTTTTCAAATTAATTAAAAAGTTTATTTCAGTTAGGGATAGGGTTAATAGTGAGGAAAAACTGAATTCTAGAACATGGAGTTTGGGCAAAATTCCCGCATCAATTCCCACACAAGAAGACTGCTACAACTGTGGAGTTTATGTAATTTATTACATACAAAAGCTGTCATTCGAAAGTAATTTAGAAATCCTTTGGCGGAGCTTTAATCGAGATTTTAATGCGAACATATATCGAAATACATTACAGACATATCTCTTGCAAAGATCAGAAAATATGGCGGAGGTGTGCATTATTTGTGGCCAACAGGAAACTGGTAGCTCTTGGCTACTATGCAATATTTGCAACAGGTGGACTCATTTCACTTGTTTGTCAACTCGGAAGATGATGCATCTCGGCCAGAATATGAACACCACTGTACTCTTTGCACCCATCAAACGCCATTCTCCAGTACAGCTAAATAATGTCCATCAAGAAAATTATACTTTCACTCCGTCTTGATATTATAATTAGCAAAACACTGCTGACTTAACCATTCTTTATCTCTTTCAATTAGTAACCCGGACAGGCAAAACCATGGGGTTAGTCAGTGTTATAGACTAAGGCCTAGTATATCTTAGTTTCATGTGCTAGTTAGTGCACACGACTTGTTTGAGCAAGTACAAAATTTTATTTTCTTTATGGTATACATTTCGTAATGTCACCCAAATAAGAATTTTTTTCAACCCCTTAGACGGCCTGACAAAGTATGGCACCCAGTCTATGTTATTTAATAAGGTCTAAAATATTACAGTTTCATGTGCTAGTTAGTGCACACAACCTATTTCAGCAAGAACAAAATTTTATTTTCTTTATGGTATACATTTCGTTATGTCAACCAAATAAGAATTTTTTTCAACCCTTAGACGGCCTGACAAAGTATGGCACCTTGTCTATGTTATAGAATAAGGTCTAGTATATCATAGTTTCATGTGCTAGTTAGTGCACACGACCTATTTCAGCAAGTACAAAATTTTATTTACTTTATGGTATACATTTCGTAATGTCACCCAAATAAGAATTTTTTCAGCCCCTTAGACGGCCTGACAAAGTATGGCACCTAGTCTATGTTATAGAATAAGGTCTAGTATATCATAGTTTCATGTGCTAGTTAGTGCACACGACCTATTTCAGCAAGTAGGTACAAAATTTTATTTTCTTTATGGTATACATTTCGTAATGTCACCCAAATAAGAATTTTTTCAGCCCCTTAGACGGCCTGACAAAGTATGGCACCTAGTCTATGTTATAGAATAAGGTCTAGTATATCATAGTTTCATGTGCTAGTTAGTGCACACGACCTATTTGAGCAAGTACAAAATTTTATTTTCTTTCGTTATACATTTCGTAATGTCAGCCAAATATAAATTCTGTCAAGTGCACTGTATTTTTGAGGAAGAATCAGGAAATCTATTAGATATATTAATTAGTATAGCGAGCATATTTTAGCAATGGGGATTTAATATGGTTTTCCTTTTTCGTATATTACTGTATAGTTTGCACTCTACATTTTATGTAGCTCTATGCAAACGTTGCTGGCAACGCCGTTGCTAATTTCACACAAGTCATATTTGCTATGGATTGTGGCAACTAGTTATTGCAGCTTCTAGCTCTTAAAGTTAGAAGTAAAGTTGAATGTACTTGTTATTTATAATTATAGGATTTGTAATATTCATTACCCTATATAGGAACGAGATTTTAAACTGTATAATCTATCTAATTCAACCATTATAAAATAGTTAAAAGTAAACCTAACCTTAAACTGTAAACTACTATTTATTGAAATATGAATTAATAAATAACTTTGAGTTTATTTTGTATCAGTAAGTATACTATTATACCATTTAAAATAGTCGTATCGCAATTAAGATCGCTATACAGGCAGCCCACCTAGTACACTCACCTTAAAGAAGTTGTAGAACGATTTTACATAGCAGTAATATACTGTCTTTGTCAGGTCATCCCCTCTACATTTAATGTGACTGTCGCCCACTGGAGGCAATGGGTAATATCGTATTTTTCGTAATATGTGTATTCAGTCTCTGCTGTGCAAGCGGAGCGGGAGCAATTAACTCATACTTGGTTACTAGGAACTATTTATGTATTCCTATTAATATCGACACATCGTTATTTCCTAGAAAAGGTAGATGCGATTATTCTTCAAGGCAGTAACAGAAAGTATATTATCTCTATTTGAATAGCAAGGAACTCTATGTGTGTGCGCCCTACTATATAAGATAGCGCGGCGTAAAATACCTACAATACTTGTTGGTAATCTAATTAAAACTTTTTTAATAAATTCTTAAATCATAATACACATTTTAAATGTTTTGAAATGAAATGATATATTAGTTATTTACATACTTTTGACATATAGCGAGGCGTAGGCAAAGTTGTTTTGGATAGATAATTCATTATTAGTTGTTTATCTATTTATCTTTAAAATACATCATCTTCAAGATGTATTTTGTTCTCCTTGATATACTTAAAATCGTTAATTATATGCCAATTCTATGGATCTCGTTTAGGTCATATAACTTCGTGTATATAGCTCATCTGCGAGCGCACCCTGGTGTTCACTCTGCACACTATCGGTGTATAAAATCACAAAAAATGGTGAATGTTGAGGTCCAGAGAAAAAATGTAGTACAAGTATGTATGCGTAGTCTAACAACGCTATATACACGCCAAGAAAGGCGAGATCCAAAATCGGATCTCAGCTTTATTTATTTATAGCAAAATGATCTCAGATGTTCTATTTTTAAATCTATATATATTGTTATGGGTGTTTGTTAATTATGGGTTGCAAGCCTCTTTTCTCAGGGTTCAGGTGGGTTCTTAGACTCTTTTTTCCTCACACACACAATTGAAACACAGGTATTATATATATTATCGAAAAGATCCTTGTTATACCATTAGGTGTAAGGATATTGACTAATACATTTCACCATTTTTGTCTGTGTATTTCACTTTAGTCCACTTAAACACGTACACTTTGTGCATCTTGTCCACTATTCTGTATTATGCGCTTCCTTGTATACTAGTGCCCGCCATTCTTTTTTATTCTGTGTGATCATTTTAGCTGTTTGTATCGTGTATCCCTTCTTTGCTAGTACTTTTTCTATTACTTGTTTCCATGTTTCACCTGGCCGTCCTCTTTTCCTCCTTGGTATGGTTCTTGCCTCCCATACCGACTTCACCTGCCTGTTGTCTCCCATCCTATTTAGGTGACCATACCATCTCAGTTGGTTTCGCTCAATTACCGTCAGTACTGATTCGATTCCCAGTTCTTCTCTTACGTCTTGGTTCCTGACTCTATCAGTTCTGTTTATGCCCTTTATTCGTCTCAGATATTTCATTTCGGTGGCCTGGATTCTGCTTTTTTGTTTCTTAGTAAGTACCCATGTTTCTGACCCGAAGGTAAGAACTGGTCGGTAAATAGATTTAAATACTTTTATTTTGGTTTGCTTAGATACTTCTCTTTTCCCTATAAAGCTTCTTCCTAAACTGCCGTATACGCGCATTGCTGCTTTTATTCTTTCATTTATTTCTATATCTTGTCGTCCATTTACTTCGAATACATTGCCCAAGTATTTAAAATCTTCCACTTGCTCTATTTTGTCGCCGTCTATTTGGATGTTTATATTACGCTTTTCTCTGGATATTACCATTACCTTTGTCTTCTTTGCGTTGACCTTCATATTCCTTTTCCTTAAGGCATCATTCCATATATTTATGTTGTATTGTAGGTCTTTCTCACTCTTAGCGAACACTGCCAGGTCGTCGGCGAACACACACTCCGTTATTCCAACCTTTCCTAAATTTTTGTAGCCGATTTCCAATTTCTTTGTTGTCAGTGTGGCTTCCTTGATGACTTCATCCATTATAATCAGAAAAAGCGTGGGGCTCAAGATACTCCCCTGCCTGAGGCCCTGTTCGGTTTTAAATTCTTCTGTTTCCATAGTTCCCCTTCTTATCTTATTTCTGCATTGCATGTACATGCTCTTAATAGCATTTACTAAATGTGTATCCACCTGCCTTTCCTCTAATGCTCTCCACACTTCATGCCTGGGTATTCTGTCGAAAGCCTTTTCCCGATCTATGAAGGCTATATGTGCTTCTAAATTTTGTTCGAGTATTTTCTCTGACACTTGTTTTATTGTAAATATATGGTCCTGTATGCCATATCCTCTACGGAAACCGCTTTGTGATTCAGCTAGTTGTTCGATTTTATTTCTGAGTTTCTCCTCTAGGATGCGTTCGTAAACCTTAGCTACCACACTAAGTAAAGTTATCCCTCGGTAATTTTTACATTCTTTTGTGTCCCCCTTCTTAAATATGGGTACTATAATTCCTACCTCCCATTCCTGTGGTATTTTAGTTTCTTTCCATATCTTATTGAAGAGATCCTGCAACATTTCAATGCCGTCTTCTCCTATGAATTTGATCATTTCCGGTTTAATTTCATCTATGCCGGCCGCCTTCCCAATTTTTAGTTGTTGTATGGCTTTAATTACCTCTTCTGCCCTTATTTCTTCGTTTTCTCCCTCTCTTCTACTCCCTTGCTGCGTACTCACCCTGATGTCGCTATCTGCTAATCTATTAATCTGTCCTTCCACGCCTAACAATTCTCTGAAATATTCTACCCATCTTTCCTTGACCTTTACTTCTTCTCTTATTACTTGTCCATTCCTGTCGTTAATATCAACGGTTGTCCTTTGTTTTTCCTTCCTCAGTGTCTTCAACGTCTTATAGAATAACTTTTGGTTTCCTTTACTGTTTTCTTCCATTCGTTTTCCGAACTCTTCCCAAGTTTTTTGTTTTTCTTGCTTAACTAGGTCTTTTACCTTCTTCCTCTGTTCTTTATAATTGTAGTATGCTTCTCTGGTTTTCTTAGTTAATGATTCTTTCCATAATTTCTTTTTAATCTTAACTTCTTCCTTAATTTGCTTTTTTCCTCACACACACAATTGTAACACAGGTATTATTGGTGCTAAAGAGTTCAAATTTATTCTTATTTTCTTTTTGAATTTTTTTAAATTTCGCGCCTTTACTAAATATAAATGGGATAATTTATTTTACGTGATGAGATTAAACTTAGAACGAACAAAATGTGACAGAAGTGAATTACACTAAAAAACAAAATATAACAACTTGGGTTTTAACACAGGTAAGAAATCTTAAATTTTAATTACTTATCTAATTGGGAACTTTGGTCTGTTTAATTATATTTTACGGGGAACGGCTAATGACAAATTCCAAAGAACAGTATCTAGTCGGCAAAATTTTATGTGAAAATGTATGCCAATGCAAAGAAAACCTATGCAGAAATTATGGGATTATCTAAGATGCCTAATTATGGCAAGTATTTCTTAATTAGCAATCGTTTAAGTTGTTCACCCCCCAAATAAATCTTCAAATGCGTAACCTATAAATCCGATGCAAGTTATATTTGCAAATTCAGTTTGCATTATTATTCGTAAACATGCCAGGTGATTTCAGTAGTGTCGAAACAAGATCCAAAATTGTGACGCTTTGGGAACGTGGTTTGTCCTATAGCGAAGTTGCTCGAGAAGTTGGACATTCGGTAAGTACAAAATTTTTATATATAACACATTGCTCCTTCTGTAAAATAATATATTTTTTTCTTTGTCGTAATAATACGTTTGATACTACAGATTCTACTAAACTATTTTTATTATATGAATTCCATTTATAAACCTATATAGTTATATTTAGTGCCTCCGTTTTTACGATCCGTACCATCTCGCATATATACATATTCTAAAACTTATTTCTTTCGCAACTTTTTCAGGAATCCGTGGTTCATTACTGGATCAATCGATGGCGAACGGAAGTTGTTATATTTTGTTTTTTAGTGTAATTCACTTCTGTCACATTTTGTTCGTTCTAAGTTTAATCTCATCACGTAAAATAAATTATCCCATTTATATTTAGTAAAGGCGCGAAATTTAAAAAAATTCAAAAAGAAAATAAGAATAAATTTGAACTCTTTAGCACCAATAATACCTGTGTTTCAATTGTGTGTGTGAGGAAAAAAGAGTCTAAGAACCCACCTGAACCCTGAGAAAAGAGGCTTGCAACCCATAATTAACAAACACCCATAACAATATATATAGATTTAAAAATAGAACATCTGAGATCATTTTGCTATAAATAAATAAAGCTGAGATCCGATTTTGGATCTCGCCTTTCTTGGCGTGTATATAGCGTTGTTAGACTACGCATACATACTTGTACTACATTTTTTCTCTGGACCTCAACATTCACCATTTTTTGTGATTTTATACACCGATAGTGTGCAGAGTGAACACCAGGGTGCGCTCGCAGATGAGCTATATACACGAAGTTATATGACCTAAACGAGATCCATAGAATTGGCATATAATTAACGATTTTAAGTATATCAAGGAGAACAAAATACACCTTGAAGATGATGTATTTTAAAGATAAATAGATAAACAACTAATAATGAATTATCTATCCAAAACAACTTTGCCTACGCCTCGCTATATGTCAAAAGTATGTAAATAACTAATATATCATTTCATTTCAAAACATTTAAAATGTGTATTATGATTTAAGAATTTATTAAAAAAGTTTTAATTAGATTACCAACAAGTATTGTAGGTATTTTACGCCGCGCTATCTTATATAGTAGGGCGCACACACATAGAGTTCCTTGCTATTCAAATAGAGATAATATACTTTCTGTTACTGCCTTGAAGAATAATCGCATCTACCTTTTCTAGGAAATAACGATGTGTCGATATTAATAGGAATACATAAATAGTTCCTAGTAACCAAGTATGAGTTAATTGCTCCCGCTCCGCTTGCACAGCAGAGACTGAATACACATATTACGAAAAATACGATATTACCCATTGCCTCCAGTGGGCGACAGTCACATTAAATGTAGAGGGGATGACCTGACAAAGACAGTATATTACTGCTATGTAAAATCGTTCTACAACTTCTTTAAGGTGAGTGTACGTCCAATATCTTGGTTGATTAGAGAGGTAACTAAACCTTTCTTCATTCCATGTGTTTAGTTTTCTCAAGATCTATAAGATGAGTAAATTTGAAGTGATGCATAAATTTATTCACTTTTTACTATAGCACTGCATTTTTTACGTAAAGTGTTGAACTTGGATATAGGGAATGCTATAGCAAAGTTGTAGAATATTTAATTTTGTCATCTTCGTCAATTCGACAACATTTTCGAGACACCTTGTATACTGTAGGTTAGTTTTTGCCATGGTATCATCTAATGTTTGATCAAAAAATAGTTTTTCTCTTAATTAGCGTAATCACAAAATTTGCAATATTACAAGTGACGAAAACTTACTAGGAAAACATAGTAAACCAAATGTCTCAAAGACCGTCAATTTTTTGATATGAATACCATAAATAAAAGGTTTGCTCGTTG
This sequence comes from Holotrichia oblita, assembly GCA_023690525.1. Taxonomy (NCBI): domain Eukaryota; kingdom Metazoa; phylum Arthropoda; class Insecta; order Coleoptera; family Scarabaeidae; genus Holotrichia; species Holotrichia oblita. The sequence goes on from CM043017.1 coordinate 65,352,564, forward strand.
CACCTACACTAACTACAATATACACAAGCCTACTCTTTGCTCACTACACGGCTGTTACAGTGCAGAGCAGAAAATTATAGTGTACAATATTGTAAGTAGTGGAGATGCAACGAACAAACCTAAAGTCCCTTTTATTTTTCATGTAGCTTTGAAATAAATAATAAAAAACATAATAATAATCAAGTTTATTTCCAAAATATAATAACATCTTTAGGAAAGTCAACACGAAAGGAAAACCTACAGGATATAACTATAATACAAAGGAAACAACACTATCAATTATGATTTACAATAAAAGAAATTCTTCTATTCTATAAAAAGCCTTGTTGATTAACATTTGTTTTATTTCTTTTTTAAATTGCGCTAATGGTAATATTTTAATTTCATTTAGCAAACTACTTATTATAAAATTTAATTGCTTCATATTTAACAGACTGCTGTTTTAAAGATATTCTGTGATAATGAATAGTCAGGGATGAATTACTTCTTGTTGAATAAATATGTACCTATATCCGACTGAATTTTAAAATTTTCTGAATTATTTTTTGCAAAAACTAACAGTTATAAATGTATAGCGATGGAATGGTTAATATATGTAAATATTTAAAATAAGGTTTGCAGTGTTTTCTGCTACTAACTTTCATTATAGCTCTTACATTTTTTTTTGTGTTTCAAAAATTCTCTCGCTGTATTCCGTACTACCCCATAGTAAAATACTTTTATTCACAAGTGAATAAAATAAATCAAGGATCTCTTCATTTATCTTGTAGCCATGTTTTACGAATTCCATTTTAATTTTTAACCAAAGATCTTTTTTTTTAATTTGGGATTTCGAAAATCTTCTACCCGCAATTTATAATTTTCAATTAGTAGTAGGGTACTTTTTTACCCCACGCAAAATATGTTTCTAAAAAATACATATTAATTAGTTGTAGGTATATGCATGTATAATATCAACAGCTTCATTCAAAAACTTTTCACAGCAAATTTGTTATCTAAGCAATGTACATGCTATCTAAATACATCAAACATGCAAAATAATAGTAGCAGTCCCAATGCTAACATAAAAATATCATAACACCATTATCCGAAAGCAAATATAACAACCATAAACTTTGTGCATATTTCCATTCTAATATCGCAATAAACTAGATATAAACAAAGAATTCAATATGAATTAGATTACGAAAATATTGCAACAGACAAAGGCATATCGATGTTAAAACATCTTATTTCAACCATATTTAGAGCATGTCCTCTTAATTTTCTTCCAGAAGTCTTAGCTTCTATTATCCCCCTTTGTTTGAATCCGCATAATAGTTATATATTTTTGTAATATGAATACTCACTGCTGTGGCCTCCATCTTCAATACATATGTTTTGGTTTATATAATTACTTAATAAGTGAGGATCTAACAACAAAGACAAACGATATAAATAACAAAAATCTCCATATAACTTTATAGTATTCGTATTTATCGTATATTTACCATTTAAAAATAAGTTGTGTATTTCGTCTGAAACTTTTATTTGATACAATTTGACAAGACAATATACCCGTTCTCTGTCCGCCATATTTAAACACTGTCTAACAACTGCTAAACGAATACTGCTCACTGCTCGATCTTGGGAGTGTAAGAAAATTGCGCTCGAAAAAATGGCGACCGCTACATATAATATGCTTGGAAGCGTTCGATGTAGCGATGACATAGTAGTAGGTAGTGTAGCCGTTCATCAGAAAAATCGGTAACTGTTACAGAGTGGCTCAGTCTGATGAACGCAACCAATAACGCGAAAAAAGATATGAAAACTCACCTAAAAATATGAATCAGCTATTCGAAAACAAGGATACCATCATGTATGCAAAATATCATAACCGTAACGCTAAAGTCCATTTATCAATGAAAACAGTTTTCTTCCACCACCTTCTTCTTTGTATAGCTCCACCATCAAATTCTCTTTCTTTAATATTTCTTCCATTCACTACTTCTATTTTCACAAAGATCGCTCTTTATGCAACGTAGCAAGTTCAGTCTGATAAACGGTTAAGTAATAATTGTGTGAAATTTAGAACATACCTTCAACTGAGTTTATCCTCACCATGAAGACAGTCGTAGACTTTTCAATAATTCGAGATCACTATTGTGCCTGGTAAAATCCAGTCTCGGATAATATTTGACAGGGTTTCGCGTCCTCGATCTTCCCCAGGCACCAGGAATAAACGTCGTCTCCCTTTCGTACCCTCCAAAAACCCATTGACCCTCTACGCGATGCCCTCTCACATATTCTGGTCAATTTTCCAATTGTAATTTATTTTTAGGATTATCAATAAGGAGCACAAAAAAAGAATTACGCTTTCGATTACTATTGTGCCCTAGGATAACGAAAAAGAACATTTCGGCTTCAAATTCGTACTTCCCCGTAAAAGTAACTTTACCTGGATAAAGTTTGATGGTTCGGTAAAGTATTTAACATAATCACTAACATTCCTATCATACAAACAGTTGACAATAATAAAATGGATACATTTAATTTTACCTCCTACTACCTTTTTCTAAAAAATAGGCTTTCGTAGTTTAAGTTGTTAGCGTGTATAGTAGGGTAGATGATCAATTGTGAGATAACCCTGCATTTTAACGTGTACCAATACATCAGTTCCAAGATGATCCCATTCCTGAGGTAGTTTTCTATAGCTTCAAGAGCGATGTCGAATTCTTGATATCGTTTTTTTTCGATAACCTTGATCCACCTCCTCTCTATCACACTCCGGAGGATTGCCATCTAGCACGAATGTTCTTTTCAAGTCTTTGTATTGTCGATTGCAAATCGACAGCTTTAGGCCACCGGGTTTCTTCATACGACATCCACATATTGCAAGTGCACAGCTTTCCTTATGTATCCTCAAAGTTACATCTTCAAATTTATACATCTTTAGTAATTAAGAGGGCGATTTATAAGAGTGGAGAGAGTATTCATTTTTAATGTCTCAGTCGTCTACGAATACCAAGATATACGGTTAACTCTTCCCGCCTCACGTCTATGGCACATTTTGATTGATCAACAACACGAATGACAATATTACTTAATATCGTCGTATTGATTGGCAAACATGTTTTTTTTTCCTGTGGCTCTTTCAGTATTTTAAATCCTGGTGGGACATTGGGAGAAAAATGATAAAAATAGTAAAATATGTGTTGGTTCTCAGTTAATATATGACCCGTCAACTATATTACGCATCAACTCTATCAAATTAACACCATTTATGTCTGCAGTTTTTTCACTGTCGTGTCTCACATTCTTCGTCAGTATTCTTTTAGCAAAACCTAATAAACGATCGATTAACTTTTCAGTACTAAAATCCACATCCATCTTTCATTGGTACTTTAATTGTATTTGAGTTAGCCTCCAACAGAATCTCAACATCGCCTCCACCAACTTCCTTTATCTGCTTTTGAATTGTCTGCTCGAGGTCGTCAATGTCGTAAGTACCTATAGGAATTTCTACATCCATCCACATATCTTTATTCTTACCACGGCTAATATTACAACGAAAAACATTATTTTCCTTGATTACATTAGGTATACAATTATAAGTGTGCAAACTCAGCAGACATATTTCAAAATCCCCTTTAAAATCTATCGCACGTTTAAATTCACCATTTAATTCTGGGTTGCTTTCGAATATCCTTTCAGATATAAGAAACGTAAAACCGTATTCGTTCTTATAGCTAACTTATATTACTTCTTTTACTAAACTGTTATCAAACCTCTCAAAAACAGTAGACATAAGTGTCCGCAGTTTTCCTTCTTAACATCCTGAATCTTTCATAAGGAGGTTTTAAATCTCCATAGCTATCAAAATATTTAACTTCATCATTGTTTGTTGAATAAGCTACCCAATGAGTTCCATCACCTTCATCATCATCCAAATTCATCCAATCATTAAATATTATTAAAATGACAATTGTACAAGATTAATGTTGCGGCTTGTGAAGGATATGATTCATAAATTCATGGTTTCCTCTCATTGCGGCAGCAGGTAAACAAATTTTTCCAAATTAAATTAGGTGTGCCTAATTATAATTCACTTTATATTTCAAGCGTATCGTTGTGTTTAATATTAAGTATGTTTTAATTGGTAATTATATTAACGCAGTTTTTCATTTTTCCGCGAAATTGCAGAAAATAATGTCACTAAATTAAAAAATATTTAAATTTCTTGACAAATATTTAACGAAGTTTACAAAGTAAACGGTAATTAAGCTTTACGTTTAAACGCTATCTGTCGGAGATTATTAAATAAATCTAAAAAAGGGCCTCTAAGAACAAATTAGCACAACGTAAGCTTTTGCGCAGCGGTTTTACTGATTTCGTAAAATTGTAGTGTTTTAAGCATTTGCCATCTGTGGCTGCATTATATCGTGAATATCAGGAGAATTAAAATATGACCGGTCTCCTCCTTCGCTTTTGTGTGAAATACGATGCGGGACACGGACGAAATGACCCTCTCGGAATTTTACTCTACAAACAATGTAGTCTAAGAGGATTTGTGTGGCAAATTACAATACGTTAGATGAATTCTTGATGAGTTAGATTACTTATTAGGTGGCAGGTGTTGGTTTATATGCTTTGTCTTTTCAAAATACTTAGATAAATATAATCTATATGGCTCTCGCACATTACTGAAATACTTAATTAACACCGGCGAAGTTGCGGCGCTTCCCTCCATAAATTTTGTAAATATTTAATATACATACTTCCAGCTGAATTAATTTCTGGCAATTATCTCTACAGCAAATACTTAATTGGAATTAATTAGAACACAGAATAAATGATAACTAGCGCTGATGTTTGTTTTCCAGTCGTGATACAACATTAATGTTTTATCGACTGAAAATTAAAAATAAACACAAGAACACACTAAAAACTTTGAATTGGTTAATACGCTTAATGGCTATGCATTCTCTGGCTACTGGAAGTTTAACCCTTAAAAAAAACTAAATATCTACTAACAAACAATCTGGCAAAGCATAGTAAGAGTTTAATTAATAATATTACTGCTTAAATTGTGTAATACACCTCATATCCGCATTGATACATTGTCGCATCGGATATTCTACTCTAATGCCTATTAATATGGGCTAATTTGCTCTGTGATTGCTTTTTGACATTGTACTTATGTATTATTAGATTTATGTGTTTGTAAGTTGTGGGAATTGTGTTGGAGATTTTCCCTGCTTGTCTACCCAAATATAAATACCTATGTAAAATAAAAATACTGTCCAGTGCAATGTCACATAATTTTATCATATATACATGCAGCTAGGATTTATGCATATGATTATCCAATTTCGTTCCATGATTTACTTTTATTCACTCTGCTTTTTTGGCTGGATTTCTGCTAAAATATTCATACTCTAAATGTTTAAAGTGTTATCACAAATACTTTGCTACGTGTATCTCCACTGCAAGAACAATATCTTTCGTCAAAAGAATTTCATTTGTATCAAAGAAAGATGGAGTTAAAATAGACGGGAAGAAAGATTATCGTAAACAGAAACATATAATTTCTGGCCATAGTTTATAGAAATTTTCTGGAGTTGTTACGGTCGTGTCGCCGAGAGATGTCCTTATTTGTCTCGTATGATTACGCTAGCAATTACGGCTTGTCGATCGCTCTCTTTGAATTCGACTCTCGAAGCAGCAACAACGTTTGATTTTTAATGTCGTATTAATTCAAGCCTATTAAGTAAGGCCCACGTGGGATTTAGAATTAATGTCGACGAATATCAGTGTTGTATGGTGTAGTAGTCTGGCTGGAGAATTATTTTTAGTATGAGAACTTATTGATAGCGCTAATTAGCGGATTTTATAGCAGGTGTTGCTTTCTTCGATAATTTAGACCACGTGTGTAGCGATTACCCTTTCTAGAAGGTTAGTACTTTTGTGTTCATGATTAATTACCTCAGCTAATATTTTATACATTATTTTAGGGTTTTTCTTTTTGGTAATATCTAAAAATAGATATTTGATGAAATTTTAAGAGTTCAACAAATGTGTTAAAACGTTCGTTTTTTTGTATGGTTTAATATATTACAAGCATATGGCCGCTACATGGCTTGGTTTTCATTTTGTGAAATTCACCTAATATCTCGATGCTGAATAGCAGCCCCGATGGTCAGTTGAGCTGGTAGCCGAAGAAGGTTTACGACTGCAGGTTAATCTACGACAGATTTGCTAAACTTTTTTACTCGAATGAAGGTCAGATGAAATGTTTAATATTCTTTAGTAATATGTTAAGAATTGTTTAATTAGTCAAGGTTGTAACCTTCTTTTATGTAATAAGTCCTTCAGAAGTTAATTAATTTGGTATTTATTAACATTAGGTAATTTTTATTGGCTAACACTCGTATCATGTCAGTTTGGCGTGATTTAACTTTACTTTATTCGCACATAATTGTTTAATTTTATTTCATAATCAAACGTTTGATTAAATATCGTTACTGCTACTACGAATTAATTATTATAAAGGTATTTAAAGTTAAGCTTATCGATCTGAGCTTAACTTACATTCGAGTAATTAGAGCTTTCAATCATTTCATCAAAAGTCGTAACGATTTTAGGTAATTTAAGCGGAGTTACCGCGAGTCTTGGTCAAGTCATAATTAGTACTAGCTCCTTATTTTAATTGGCCTTCAGCTTCTTGAATTTTCTGGTGTTACTTTTTTTTTTTTTTTTTTTTTTTTTGTCGGGGGAAAAATCCATTACGGACGTCGCGTGCCTGGCTCAATGGCACGTCAGTGTGGGACTCACCAGCCTGGTATACCCACTAAAAAACCCCCCAGGCTTTTAGCTCTTTCCTTCCGGAACTACTTGCTGTATTACTTCAGAAAGAAGCCGTGTACAGTTGTTTGAGCTCACTCCCTTCGGTGTTCATCCGTCTTCCGTCTTTCTCTCTCATCCCTTTCTTTTCGCTCCATAATGCGCCTCGTCCACTTCTCTACTGCTTCCCATGCTTCTTTGTTTGATACCATGTTGCTCACGATGTTCTCCGGTGTCACGGGCCCGGTGATGTTCTCCAGCAGCCGCCTCTCCGGGAGCCAAGTTGGACATTCAAAAAATGTGTGCTCAGCTGTGTCAGTACCATTACAGTAGCGGCACTCCTGCAGTTCGCTCAGGCCACATCTTTTCAAGTATGCTTGAAAGCAGCCGTGTCCCGTTAAAAATTGCGCCATGTGGTAGCCAACCTGTCCGTACTTTCTATTTACCCACGGTCTTATGTCCTGTATTAGCCGCTTGGTCCATACAGCCCGTCCAGTGTCTCTACTCCACCTTTCCTGCCAGTCGTCCATCATCTTGCTAGTGGTTGTCGTTCTGCATACGGCTCCGCCGAGTTCTAAGTCGACTCTTTGTTGCACCAAGAGATATATCGGTGGGGTTCTTGCAACTACCAGTAATGCCTCAGTTGACACCGTTCTATATGCCCTGACAATATTAATTGCAATCTTCCGCTGTACACTGAGCATCTTCCGTTGGTGCACTTCCCTACGCATGGCCTCGTTCCAGATGGACGCTGCGTATAGCATCACCGACTGCACCGTGGTGCACAGTAGTCTCCTACTGGATTCGCTAGGGCCTCCAGTCCTGGGCATCAGCCGGCAGAGTGTTCCAAGGACCTTGTGTGCCTTATCTGCTGTCTGCGTTAGATGTTCTGACCATCTGAGGTTTCTTTGTAGGTAGACGCCAAGGTAGCGGAGGCTTTCACTGCTTCGTATGACATTTTCCTTGACCTTCACGGATATGTGTTTAACATTTCTTCCAGCTACTAGGAGAACTGCTTCCGTCTTCTGCGCGGCAATCTTGAGTTGTTTTCCTTCCAGCCACCTTACGACAGTGTCAATAGTCTGGTTCGCCATCTCTTCTAAGGCATCAACTTTTCTTGCTGTCACCATCACACCTAGGTCGTCCGCGTATCCCAGCAGGTTGACTCCCGTTGGTACTGGTAATTCGAGTACACCATCGTAGTACACATTCCACAACGTAGGGCCTAATACAGATCCCTGCGGTACACCACAAGTGACCTGTATCTCGCTTCTCTCTCCGATCAACAGTGTTCTTCCCTCAAGGTAGCTGTCAACCATGTTGTGTAGATAGGGTGATAGTGCCCTCTTCTTCAGTTCTTGCAAGATCCCTTCCCACGGGGCAGAGTTGAAAGCATTTTGGACATCGATTGTGATAAGCGCACATAACTGTCTCGAACTATACGGACCATCGTATGCCTCCTGTGCAATCTCCCTCACTCTCCTGAGTGCTGTGATCGTAGATCTCCCTTCTCTGAACCCATGTTGTGCATGAGATAATCCTCCTTTACACTCAATTTCCTTTACCAGTCTGAGCAGTATAAGTTGCTCTAACAACTTCCCCAGGACGTTCAGTATGCATAATGGGCGATACGAGTCACAAAGTTGGCCTGGCTTCCTGATTTTTGGGATTAACACCAGTCTACCCATTTTCCATATAGTTGGAAATCTCCCAGTTAGTAATAGCTCGTTCATGACGTTCAAGCATTCATCGGTGTGCTTCTGTATGACTGCCACAATGACTTCTGGTGGAAAGCCGTCGGGTCCCGGGGCCTTTCTTGGTTTAAGTCTGCCCGCCGCATGTAGGATCTCTTCTTTAGTGAATAGGGGGATGTCCTCTTGTCTCACTTGTTCCCTATTCGCTCTTCTCGTTGTGTGCGAGGGAAAGAGGGTTTTGGCAATAGTCACCTGCTCTTCATCACCCATACTGGCTGCTGGCAAGGAGCCGAATCGTTTACGTACGATTTGGTAACCGTTGCCCCAAACGTCCGCATCAACTTCTTCGATGAGCCTGCTCCACGCATTACGTTTGGCATTTAGTATCGCTTTCTTTAATAGTGTCCTGCTCATAGCGTATTTCTTATGGCATTCATTTTTCTTGGTAACGTTTGTGCCTTTGTTACATCTAACAAGAGTTCTTTTATTTTTTAAGCATTCCTTGCGTACGGTTGCTACTTCTTCACACCACCAATATACGGGCTTCCTAGTAGTCGTTTTTCCCGTGTGGAAGGAGCTGGTGCAAGCCGCTGCTATGTAGTTTGTTAAATCTTCTGCAGTCATAGATTGGCGAGAATTCGCTTCAATTAGTCTACCGACTTCCATCACCATTTTATCCATCTGGTCGTGTTTTACTCTCCATCCTCCATTTCTTGTTTGATTAGCCGAGTGTCCAGGTCTACGCAAAGTATATTCAAAAAGGATGTACTGATGACAGCTTAGGCTCTCCTCCTCAAGCACTTTCCAGTCAGTGATTTGTTGGGCTATGCCATATGTACTGAATGTTATATCAATGTGCGAGTTACTTTCTCCTCTGATAAAGGTTGGAGCATCTCCTCGATTGTGTACAACAAGGTTCTCCTCTGCTAGCCACTCACCGAGAAGCTCTCCTCTTCTGTCCTCCTTCGGAGCTCCCCAGATAGGGGACTTGGCGTTAAAGTCCCCTCCTACTACAATTTCCTTGCGATGTTGCTTCATATCGCGCCTTAGTGCCCATAAGAAATCTCTGAATAGGGTCAGATCTATATTTGGGGATATATAGCAGCCGTATATGACCATCGTTTCGGTCTCTATCCACACGTATCCATCGCCTTTTCCCTTCTTGAGGATCTTGCAATTGCCGTTGCACACTCTAATTGCAACGTCTATTCTGTTGTCGAGGAACCAATTGCCGTGTTTCATTCTCTTCTTCGTCGGTTCTGCCATGATTAAAACGTCCGCCCTGGTTTCTTCCGCTACTTTGTACGTCATATCCATTGCCGAGTTACCTCTGTCGATGTTCACTTGCAGGATTTTTAGTTTATTGCACTGTTTTCCCCGGCGCCTTTCGTGCTGTTTTAGTGTTTTAGTCATTTTTTGGCCGTTCCCCATCTGAGCTGCTCCTTTTATGGTTCGCCGCTTTAGTTTTCGCTTGTTCCCTGATCAACTGTCTAAACCTCGGGCATCTAGTAGTGTCCGCTCGGTGTTCGTCCGTCTGGCATTTTGGACAGTAGTGCGTGTTTTTGCAGTCTTTTGCCATGTGCCCAGTTTGGTTACAGTTTGTACATGTTTTGGACCGATCGGGCCCCTTACACTCAGCAGCTCTGTGTCCGAATTCAAGACATCTAAAGCATCTCGTGACGTTGATTCTCTCTTTAAGCCTACAGCTCACCCAGCCGATCTTTATGACTTTCGCGTCCAAAATAGTTTTGGCTAAAGCCTTTGGCGCCTGTACCGTTGCTATTTGATTTCCATCTCGGGTAGGTCTCATGGCCTTTACTATGACCAGTTCGGCATTCCTGTGTCCTACCATCTTCCTGACTGCCTCCTCAACTTCTTGTAGCGATGCGGTAGCATCGATATCGAGGATATGCAATATCACCTCACTGTTCGCTATCTGTACTTCTTTGTCCACCTTTTCCTTAATTGCAGCCTTGAGCTCTCTCGCCTTGGCTTGGCCTCCTTCAACCTCAAACAGCAGATCTCCCTGTTAGTTTTCCTAATGGACTTTATTTGCACTCCCATTTCTTGGACGTTTACTTTGTCCTTGACTTTCCTTAATAAGTCAGCGTAGGTAGTTTCCCCACGTTTAACTACTACCTTTTCAGCCCGCGGTTTGATTATCTTGTTCGTTAAACTCGTAGTGTCGTTTCTAGGATGTACAAGGGTGATTTCCAGGGCAGTGTCACGCAGGATATACTCAATGATCTTCCTCATGTGACTCAAATTCACTCTTTCGTTCACCAGCACGTTGATCTTATTAGTAGGATGCACCTCCATGGTTTTATGGAGTGTCTCGATCCCGTGATATAAATTCTCCACGTTTTTTTGTGTCACTCCGCCTGTTGTTACTGGCAGCATGTACAGGGCAGTTGTCTTCTCCGTTCTGTCTCTATTCTTGCCCCTGGTTGCCACGGTGTTAATTAGGTAGTTAATTTGTCCGTCACTTTCCTGGATTAACTCATATATCTCTGGATATTTTAGAGCTATTTGCTCCAAATAGATACTTTTGTCGGGTTCTGCAGAGTCAACCATGACAACGTAATCTTCATTCGCCTTGTGGTTTATAGTGAGCGAGGTTGTAATTTGCGTTTTCTTATAGCTTTCCTCTGGCCACACTTGGTCGAGAATGCTTGTTATGCCCTCCAAACCTGTTCCCTCCTCGAAAACGTGTTCGATTTCTTGCCGTAATTGGTTCTGTGCGTCGCCAACCTCAGTCTGGAAATCAGCCTGAATGCCATGACTGGAACATCTTACGGCATCGGTCTGCGTGCTTATGCTTACTACATTCGACATAGCCTCCGTTCTATTTGTAATGGTTGGGGCTTTTAGGAGTGTTTCTTGGTATGCCCTAATTTCTTTATGTAAACCATCTACCAGTTGATCCAATTCCATAGAGGCCCTTTAATTTCTAATTTGGTTTTCGTGGTCTCCTGTACAAGCTTCTTCATCTCTGCTGATCTTTTCACTAACTTTGCCATTATTATGTTGACCTGCCTCATGTTACCGCAGTCTGCCAGACTACCTACTTTAGTCCCTCGTGGCGATTCCGTCCTTTTCCTTTTGACCTGCTTTAATTGAAGTTCCTCTTCTTCTTGTTTTCCGAGATTCTCATCACAAGTTGTTAGGTCAAAGATTGGGCTGGTTCCTAGGCACTCGTCTTGCCACTTGTCCACTTCGGCGTCAATCCCACTTGGCGTCCGATGTCCTTCACCCACTTCTTCAGCGGAATTCCTGCTCGGCGCTGAGGAGCTCCTAAATCGCTTTACTCCAGGCGGAGTTCTTTTCAAAGACTCTCTTCGGCCAAAAATTGCTGCCTCCTCCAAGACCATATCCACTTTTCTTACATCCATTTCTGTACCCGTGTCCGTTTCCTGTTCGTCCTCATTTTTCCCGTCCTGTTCAGTTGTATGTTTAAAAAAATTGTTCCATTTGATTCCCACGAATAGCTGGGGATATAATCGGTCCCTCGCAGCAGAGCCCCGCCATCACTACGAGAAGGCTTGTTAAATCGGTAGGTCGCCCGGTCTCCGAAGTTCAGCACGCTCGTGGCTGGGTTTATCCCCCCAGCCTCTCAGTCCTCGGCGCGTGTTGTGCCACCTTGACATAGGGTTGTGGGTTAACTGTGTCCACGGGCCGGCCGGTTAAGGCAAGTCCCCCGGGGATCTGGGCATTCTGCATTCTGGTGTTAGTTAATTTATGATTTAACGAGGTAATTAATCAGTATTTTTATTGTGATTTTTAATTTAATAATTATTATATATTAGAAGTATAGAGTGTTGGCTGAGGTAATAATTTTTTCAACCATTAATCAGGTTTTTGGTTATACAGGGTGTTACGTAGAGTACTTAGCTTAAATCTTACGGGTTTTCATATTTGATTCATAACTGAATCTGATTGTAAACCCTTCGAGAAAAGAAATCGAAGGGTTTATTTTCAATATCCTAATTTTTTTTACATCTTAAGGGGACCGCGTGACCCTTTATGCTTTACCATATACGCGGTGGCGCAATTAAGACCGTTTTCTATAGTGTTCGGGTGACCTTAGGGGAGCTACCCAACCGACTGACTAGCTGGAGTAAGGCATACGCAGGTAGGTCCGAGAAGGAACTTAGCGAGGTCCGTGTTTGTTAGATTAGTTTTTTTATTTTATTATTTCACTTGAGTTTGAATGTCACCCGATCTATGCGGCCGGCTGTTCACTTGCTGGCTCGCGTAGCAGAGTAGCAAATAATTTATTCACCAGAAATTAAGGTACCCTAAGCATTCACATTTATTCAAAACAACAAAATATGTATTGTGTGAAAGTGATAATTCGTTTACCAAATTCACTAGTGCTTTACATTAATTTTCTTTCACTCTACTTAGTAGGTATGCATTTACTCAATACTTTCAACCTTTGCGGTTAAAATATGTCTAGCTTTTTTTCAAAAGTTCTCTAAAGACATTAAAAACTTCTGAAGAATCTGACAGTATGATCAATGAAACGTCAAGTTTGTTGCAACGACCACGGGAACACCGGAAAGATACATCTTTATTTTTATGTATGTTAAAAAATGCCTATTTCTACTGCAGAACAGGAAATATATTACTACAGATATAATATATCTGTAGCGGGCAGCCCTTCATACGTAAATACGTACATGTCTATGTGTTGTATTGTAATATAATATATTACAATGTGCATACATATACACACATATATATATATATTGTAATGTTATAGTCCAATTTATTCAATGTTTACAATTCCACTTGTCACTTGACAGATGATCATCCAGCTGTAGGTAATCTAAAAAAAAAAAACACTAAATTATTCTGAACTGTCAAATTTATATGAAGAATTGAGTAATAATCAAGCTAATAATAGCAAATATTTAATCAAGAATGATATATTGTACAAGAAGATGAAACTAGCTAAAGATTGTTTGATTGTTCTTCCACAAAATTTTGCATTAAAAGTTTTACATGAAATACATTTAACTTATGGTCACGTTGGTATCCGGAAGACATTCTTAATTTTTAGAGAGATTTTTATCACCAAAGGAGATTACTATCTAAATACATCAAACATGCAAAATAATAGTAGCAGTCCCAATGCTAACATAAAAATATCATAACACCATTATCCGAAAGCAAATATAACAACCATAAACTTTGTGCATATTTCCATTCTAATATCGCAATAAACTAGATATAAACAAAGAATTCAATATGAATTAGATTACGAAAATATTGCAACAGACAAAAGCATATCGATGTTAAAACATCTTATTTCAACCATATTTAGAGCATGTCCTCTTAATTTTCTTCCAGAAGTCTTAGCTTCTATTATCCCCCTTTGTTTGAATCCGCATAATAGTTATATATTTTTGTAATATGAATACTCACTGCTGTGGCCTCCATCTTCAATACATATGTTTTGGTTTATATAATTACTTAATAAGTGAGGATCTAACAACAAAGACAAACGATATAAATAACAAAATCTCCATATAACTTTATAGTATTCGTATTTATCGTATATTTACCATTTAAAAATAAGTTGTGTATTTCGTCTGAAACTTTTATTTGATACAATTTGACAAGACAATATACCCGTTCTCTGTCCGCCATATTTAAACACTGTCTAACAACTGCTAAACGAATACTGCTCACTGCTCGATCTTGGGAGTGTAAGAAAATTGCGCTCGAAAAAATGGCGACCGCTACATATAATATGCTTGGAAGCGTTCGATGTAGCGATGACATAGTAGTAGGTAGTGTAGCCGTTCATCAGAAAAATCGGTAACTGTTACAGAGTGGCTCAGTCTGATGAACGCAACCAATAACGCGAAAAAAGATATGAAAACTCACCTAAAAATATGAATCAGCTATTCGAAAACAAGGATACCATCATGTATGCAAAATATCATAACCGTAACGCTAAAGTCCATTTATCAATGAAAACAGTTTTCTTCCACCACCTTCTTCTTTGTATAGCTCCACCATCAAATTCTCTTTCTTTAATATTTCTTCCATTCACTACTTCTATTTTCACAAAGATCGCTCTTTATGCAACGTAGCAAGTTCAGTCTGATAAACGGTTAAGTAATAATTGTGTGAAATTTAGAACATACCTTCAACTGAGTTTATCCCTCACCATGAAGACAGTCGTAGACTTTTCAATAATTCGAGATCACTATTGTGCCTGGTAAAATCCAGTCTCGGATAATATTTGACAGGGTTTCGCGTCCTCGATCTTCCCCAGGCACCAGGAATAAACGTCGTCTCCCTTTCGTACCCTCCAAAACCCATTGACCCTCTACGCGATGCCCTCTCACATATTCTGGTCAATTTTCCAATTGTAATTTATTTTTAGGATTATCAATAAGGAGCACAAAAAAGAATTACGCTTTCGATTACTATTGTGCCCTAGGATAACGAAAAAGAACATTTCGGCTTCAAATTCGTACTTCCCCGTAAAAGTAACTTTACCTGGATAAAGTTTGATGGTTCGGTAAAGTATTTAACATAATCACTAACATTCCTATCATACAAACAGTTGACAATAATAAAATGGATACATTTAATTTTACCTCCTACTACCTTTTTCTAAAAAATAGGCTTTCGTAGTTTAAGTTGTTAGCGTGTATAGTAGGGTAGATGATCAATTGTGAGATAACCCTGCATTTTAACGTGTACCAATACATCAGTTCCAAGATGATCCCATTCCTGAGGTAGTTTTCTATAGCTTCAAGAGCGATGTCGAATTCTTGATATCGTTTTTTCGATAACCTTGATCCACCTCCTCTCTATCACACTCCGGAGGATTGCCATCTAGCACGAATGTTCTTTTCAAGTCTTTGTATTGTCGATTGCAAATCGACAGCTTTAGGCCACCGGGTTTCTTCATACGACATCCACATATTGCAAGTGCACAGCTTTCCTTATGTATCCTCAAAGTTACATCTTCAAATTTATACATCTTTAGTAATTAAGAGGGCGATTTATAAGAGTGGAGAGAGTATTCATTTTTAATGTCTCAGTCGTCTACGAATACCAAGATATACGGTTAACTCTTCCCGCCTCACGTCTATGGCACATTTTGATTGATCAACAACACGAATGACAATATTACTTAATATCGTCGTATTGATTGGCAAACATGTTTTTTTTTCCTGTGGCTCTTTCAGTATTTTAAATCCTGGTGGGACATTGGGAGAAAAATGATAAAAATAGTAAAATATGTGTTGGTTCTCAGTTAATATATGACCCGTCAACTATATTACGCATCAACTCTATCAAATTAACACCATTTATGTCTGCAGTTTTTTCACTGTCGTGTCTCACATTCTTCGTCAGTATTCTTTTAGCAAAACCTAATAAACGATCGATTAACTTTTCAGTACTAAAATCCACATCCATCTTTCATTGGTACTTTAATTGTATTTGAGTTAGCCTCCAACAGAATCTCAACATCGCCTCCACCAACTTCCTTTATCTGCTTTTGAATTGTCTGCTCGAGGTCGTCAATGTCGTAAGTACCTATAGGAATTTCTACATCCATCCACATATCTTTATTCTTACCACGGCTAATATTACAACGAAAAACATTATTTTCCTTGATTACATTAGGTATACAATTATAAGTGTGCAAACTCAGCAGACATATTTCAAAATCCCCTTTAAAATCTATCGCACGTTTAAATTCACCATTTAATTCTGGGTTGCTTTCGAATATCCTTTCAGATATAAGAAACGTAAAACCGTATTCGTTCTTATAGCTAACTTATATTACTTCTTTTACTAAACTGTTATCAAACCTCTCAAAAACAGTAGACATAAGTGTCCGCAGTTTTCCTTCTTAACATCCTGAATCTTTCATAAGGAGGTTTTAAATCTCCATAGCTATCAAAATATTTAACTTCATCATTGTTTGTTGAATAAGCTACCCAATGAGTTCCATCACCTTCATCATCATCCAAATTCATCCAATCATTAAATATTATTAAAATGACAATTGTACAAGATTAATGTTGCGGCTTGTGAAGGATATGATTCATAAATTCATGGTTTCCTCTCATTGCGGCAGCAGGTAAACAAATTTTTCCAAATTAAATTAGGTGTGCCTAATTATAATTCACTTTATATTTCAAGCGTATCGTTGTGTTTAATATTAAGTATGTTTTAATTGGTAATTATATTAACGCAGTTTTTCATTTTTCCGCGAAATTGCAGAAAATAATGTCACTAAATTAAAAAATATTTAAATTTCTTGACAAATATTTAACGAAGTTTACAAAGTAAACGGTAATTAAGCTTTACGTTTAAACGCTATCTGTCGGAGATTATTAAATAAATCTAAAAAAGGGCCTCTAAGAACAAATTAGCACAACGTAAGCTTTTGCGCAGCGGTTTTACTGATTTCGTAAAATTGTAGTGTTTTAAGCATTTGCCATCTGTGGCTGCATTATATCGTGAATATCAGGAGAATTAAAATATGACCGGTCTCCTCCTTCGCTTTTGTGTGAAATACGATGCGGGACACGGACGAAATGACCCTCTCGGAATTTTACTCTACAAACAATGTAGTCTAAGAGGATTTGTGTGGCAAATTACAATACGTTAGATGAATTCTTGATGAGTTAGATTACTTATTAGGTGGCAGGTGTTGGTTTATATGCTTTGTCTTTTCAAAATACTTAGATAAATATAATCTATATGGCTCTCGCACATTACTGAAATACTTAATTAACACCGGCGAAGTTGCGGCGCTTCCCTCCATAAATTTTGTAAATATTTAATATACATACTTCCAGCTGAATTAATTTCTGGCAATTATCTCTACAGCAAATACTTAATTGGAATTAATTAGAACACAGAATAAATGATAACTAGCGCTGATGTTTGTTTTCCAGTCGTGATACAACATTAATGTTTTATCGACTGAAAATTAAAAATAAACACAAGAACACACTAAAAACTTTGAATTGGTTAATACGCTTAATGGCTATGCATTCTCTGGCTACTGGAAGTTTAACCCTTAAAAAAAACTAAATATCTACTAACAAACAATCTGGCAAAGCATAGTAAGAGTTTAATTAATAATATTACTGCTTAAATTGTGTAATACACCTCATATCCGCATTGATACATTGTCGCATCGGATATTCTACTCTAATGCCTATTAATATGGGCTAATTTGCTCTGTGATTGCTTTTTGACATTGTACTTATGTATTATTAGATTTATGTGTTTGTAAGTTGTGGGAATTGTGTTGGAGATTTTCCCTGCTTGTCTACCCAAATATAAATACCTATGTAAAATAAAAAATACTGTCCAGTGCAATGTCACATAATTTTATCATATATACATGCAGCTAGGATTTATGCATATGATTATCCAATTTCGTTCCATGATTTACTTTTATTCACTCTGCTTTTTTGGCTGGATTTCTGCTAAAATATTCATACTCTAAATGTTTAAAGTGTTATCACAAATACTTTGCTACGTGTATCTCCACTGCAAGAACAATATCTTTCGTCAAAAGAATTTCATTTGTATCAAAGAAAGATGGAGTTAAAATAGACGGGAAGAAAGATTATCGTAAACAGAAACATATAATTTCTGGCCATAGTTTATAGAAATTTTCTGGAGTTGTTACGGTCGTGTCGCCGAGAGATGTCCTTATTTGTCTCGTATGATTACGCTAGCAATTACGGCTTGTCGATCGCTCTCTTTGAATTCGACTCTCGAAGCAGCAACAACGTTTGATTTTTAATGTCGTATTAATTCAAGCCTATTAAGTAAGGCCCACGTGGGATTTAGAATTAATGTCGACGAATATCAGTGTTGTATGGTGTAGTAGTCTGGCTGGAGAATTATTTTTAGTATGAGAACTTATTGATAGCGCTAATTAGCGGATTTTATAGCAGGTGTTGCTTTCTTCGATAATTTAGACCACGTGTGTAGCGATTACCCTTTCTAGAAGGTTAGTACTTTTGTGTTCATGATTAATTACCTCAGCTAATATTTTATACATTATTTTAGGGTTTTTTTCTTTTTGGTAATATCTAAAAATAGATATTTGATGAAATTTTAAGAGTTCAACAAATGTGTTAAAACGTTCGTTTTTTTGTATGGTTTAATATATTACAAGCATATGGCCGCTACATGGCTTGGTTTTCATTTTGTGAAATTCACCTAATATCTCGATGCTGAATAGCAGCCCCGATGGTCAGTTGAGCTGGTAGCCGAAGAAGGTTTACGACTGCAGGTTAATCTACGACAGATTTGCTAAACTTTTTTTACTCGAATGAAGGTCAGATGAAATGTTTAATATTCTTTAGTAATATGTTAAGAATTGTTTAATTAGTCAAGGTTGTAACCTTCTTTTATGTAATAAGTCCTTCAGAAGTTAATTAATTTGGTATTTATTAACATTAGGTAATTTTTATTGGCTAACACTCGTATCATGTCAGTTTGGCGTGATTTAACTTTACTTTATTCGCACATAATTGTTTAATTTTATTTCATAATCAAACGTTTGATTAAATATCGTTACTGCTACTACGAATTAATTATTATAAAGGTATTTAAAGTTAAGCTTATCGATCTGAGCTTAACTTACATTCGAGTAATTAGAGCTTTCAATCATTTCATCAAAAGTCGTAACGATTTTAGGTAATTTAAGCGGAGTTACCGCGAGTCTTGGTCAAGTCATAATTAGTACTAGCTCCTTATTTTAATTGGCCTTCAGCTTCTTGAATTTTCTGGTGTTACTTTTTTTTTTTTTTTTTTTTTTTGTCGGGGGAAAAATCCATTACGGACGTCGCGTGCCTGGCTCAATGGCACGTCAGTGTGGGACTCACCAGCCTGGTATACCCACTAAAAAACCCCCAGGCTTTTAGCTCTTTCCTTCCGGAACTACTTGCTGTATTACTTCAGAAAGAAGCCGTGTACAGTTGTTTGAGCTCACTCCCTTCGGTGTTCATCCGTCTTCCGTCTTTCTCTCTCATCCCTTTCTTTTCGCTCCATAATGCGCCTCGTCCACTTCTCTACTGCTTCCCATGCTTCTTTGTTTGATACCATGTTGCTCACGATGTTCTCCGGTGTCACGGGCCCGGTGATGTTCTCCAGCAGCCGCCTCTCCGGGAGCCAAGTTGGACATTCAAAAAATGTGTGCTCAGCTGTGTCAGTACCATTACAGTAGCGGCACTCCTGCAGTTCGCTCAGGCCACATCTTTTCAAGTATGCTTGAAAGCAGCCGTGTCCCGTTAAAAATTGCGCCATGTGGTAGCCAACCTGTCCGTACTTTCTATTTACCCACGGTCTTATGTCCTGTATTAGCCGCTTGGTCCATACAGCCCGTCCAGTGTCTCTACTCCACCTTTCCTGCCAGTCGTCCATCATCTTGCTAGTGGTTGTCGTTCTGCATACGGCTCCGCCGAGTTCTAAGTCGACTCTTTGTTGCACCAAGAGATATATCGGTGGGGTTCTTGCAACTACCAGTAATGCCTCAGTTGACACCGTTCTATATGCCCTGACAATATTAATTGCAATCTTCCGCTGTACACTGAGCATCTTCCGTTGGTGCACTTCCCTACGCATGGCCTCGTTCCAGATGGACGCTGCGTATAGCATCACCGACTGCACCGTGGTGCACAGTAGTCTCCTACTGGATTCGCTAGGGCCTCCAGTCCTGGGCATCAGCCGGCAGAGTGTTCCAAGGACCTTGTGTGCCTTATCTGCTGTCTGCGTTAGATGTTCTGACCATCTGAGGTTTCTTTGTAGGTAGACGCCAAGGTAGCGGAGGCTTTCACTGCTTCGTATGACATTTTCCTTGACCTTCACGGATATGTGTTTAACATTTCTTCCAGCTACTAGGAGAACTGCTTCCGTCTTCTGCGCGGCAATCTTGAGTTGTTTTCCTTCCAGCCACCTTACGACAGTGTCAATAGTCTGGTTCGCCATCTCTTCTAAGGCATCAACTTTTCTTGCTGTCACCATCACACCTAGGTCGTCCGCGTATCCCAGCAGGTTGACTCCCGTTGGTACTGGTAATTCGAGTACACCATCGTAGTACACATTCCACAACGTAGGGCCTAATACAGATCCCTGCGGTACACCACAAGTGACCTGTATCTCGCTTCTCTCTCCGATCAACAGTGTTCTTCCCTCAAGGTAGCTGTCAACCATGTTGTGTAGATAGGGTGATAGTGCCCTCTTCTTCAGTTCTTGCAAGATCCCTTCCCACGGGGCAGAGTTGAAAGCATTTTGGACATCGATTGTGATAAGCGCACATAACTGTCTCGAACTATACGGACCATCGTATGCCTCCTGTGCAATCTCCTCACTCTCCTGAGTGCTGTGATCGTAGATCTCCCTTCTCTGAACCCATGTTGTGCATGAGATAATCCTCCTTTACACTCAATTTCCTTTACCAGTCTGAGCAGTATAAGTTGCTCTAACAACTTCCCCAGGACGTTCAGTATGCATAATGGGCGATACGAGTCACAAAGTTGGCCTGGCTTCCTGATTTTTGGGATTAACACCAGTCTACCCATTTTCCATATAGTTGGAAATCTCCCAGTTAGTAATAGCTCGTTCATGACGTTCAAGCATTCATCGGTGTGCTTCTGTATGACTGCCACAATGACTTCTGGTGGAAAGCCGTCGGGTCCCGGGGCCTTTCTTGGTTTAAGTCTGCCCGCCGCATGTAGGATCTCTTCTTTAGTGAATAGGGGGATGTCCTCTTGTCTCACTTGTTCCCTATTCGCTCTTCTCGTTGTGTGCGAGGGAAAGAGGGTTTTGGCAATAGTCACCTGCTCTTCATCACCCATACTGGCTGCTGGCAAGGAGCCGAATCGTTTACGTACGATTTGGTAACCGTTGCCCCAAACGTCCGCATCAACTTCTTCGATGAGCCTGCTCCACGCATTACGTTTGGCATTTAGTATCGCTTTCTTTAATAGTGTCCTGCTCATAGCGTATTTCTTATGGCATTCATTTTTCTTGGTAACGTTTGTGCCTTTGTTACATCTAACAAGAGTTCTTTTATTTTTTAAGCATTCCTTGCGTACGGTTGCTACTTCTTCACACCACCAATATACGGGCTTCCTAGTAGTCGTTTTTCCCGTGTGGAAGGAGCTGGTGCAAGCCGCTGCTATGTAGTTTGTTAAATCTTCTGCAGTCATAGATTGGCGAGAATTCGCTTCAATTAGTCTACCGACTTCCATCACCATTTTATCCATCTGGTCGTGTTTTACTCTCCATCCTCCATTTCTTGTTTGATTAGCCGAGTGTCCAGGTCTACGCAAAGTATATTCAAAAAGGATGTACTGATGACAGCTTAGGCTCTCCTCCTCAAGCACTTTCCAGTCAGTGATTTGTTGGGCTATGCCATATGTACTGAATGTTATATCAATGTGCGAGTTACTTTCTCCTCTGATAAAGGTTGGAGCATCTCCTCGATTGTGTACAACAAGGTTCTCCTCTGCTAGCCACTCACCGAGAAGCTCTCCTCTTCTGTCCTCCTTCGGAGCTCCCCAGATAGGGGACTTGGCGTTAAAGTCCCCTCCTACTACAATTTCCTTGCGATGTTGCTTCATATCGCGCCTTAGTGCCCATAAGAAATCTCTGAATAGGGTCAGATCTATATTTGGGGATATATAGCAGCCGTATATGACCATCGTTTCGGTCTCTATCCACACGTATCCATCGCCTTTTCCCTTCTTGAGGATCTTGCAATTGCCGTTGCACACTCTAATTGCAACGTCTATTCTGTTGTCGAGGAACCAATTGCCGTGTTTCATTCTCTTCTTCGTCGGTTCTGCCATGATTAAAACGTCCGCCCTGGTTTCTTCCGCTACTTTGTACGTCATATCCATTGCCGAGTCGATGTTCACTTGCAGGATTTTTAGTTTATTGCACTGTTTTCCCCGGCGCCTTTCGTGCTGTTTTAGTGTTTTAGTCATTTTTTGGCCGTTCCCCATCTGAGCTGCTCCTTTTATGGTTCGCCGCTTTAGTTTTCGCTTGTTCCCTGATCAACTGTCTAAACCTCGGGCATCTAGTAGTGTCCGCTCGGTGTTCGTCCGTCTGGCATTTTGGACAGTAGTGCGTGTTTTTGCAGTCTTTTGCCATGTGCCCAGTTTGGTTACAGTTTGTACATGTTTTGGACCGATCGGGCCCCTTACACTCAGCAGCTCTGTGTCCGAATTCAAGACATCTAAAGCATCTCGTGACGTTGATTCTCTCTTTAAGCCTACAGCTCACCCAGCCGATCTTTATGACTTTCGCGTCCAAAATAGTTTTGGCTAAAGCCTTTGGCGCCTGTACCGTTGCTATTTGATTTCCATCTCGGGTAGGTCTCATGGCCTTTACTATGACCAGTTCGGCATTCCTGTGTCCTACCATCTTCCTGACTGCCTCCTCAACTTCTTGTAGCGATGCGGTAGCATCGATATCGAGGATATGCAATATCACCTCACTGTTCGCTATCTGTACTTCTTTGTCCACCTTTTCCTTAATTGCAGCCTTGAGCTCTCTCGCCTTGGCTTGGCCTCCTTCAACCTCAAACAGCAGATCTCCCCTGTTAGTTTTCCTAATGGACTTTATTTGCACTCCCATTTCTTGGACGTTTACTTTGTCCTTGACTTTCCTTAATAAGTCAGCGTAGGTAGTTTCCCCACGTTTAACTACTACCTTTTCAGCCCGCGGTTTGATTATCTTGTTCGTTAAACTCGTAGTGTCGTTTCTAGGATGTACAAGGGTGATTTCCAGGGCAGTGTCACGCAGGATATACTCAATGATCTTCCTCATGTGACTCAAATTCACTCTTTCGTTCACCAGCACGTTGATCTTATTAGTAGGATGCACCTCCATGGTTTTATGGAGTGTCTCGATCCCGTGATATAAATTCTCCACGTTTTTTTGTGTCACTCCGCCTGTTGTTACTGGCAGCATGTACAGGGCAGTTGTCTTCTCCGTTCTGTCTCTATTCTTGCCCCTGGTTGCCACGGTGTTAATTAGGTAGTTAATTTGTCCGTCACTTTCCTGGATTAACTCATATATCTCTGGATATTTTAGAGCTATTTGCTCCAAATAGATACTTTTGTCGGGTTCTGCAGAGTCAACCATGACAACGTAATCTTCATTCGCCTTGTGGTTTATAGTGAGCGAGGTTGTAATTTGCGTTTT
Source organism: Holotrichia oblita (assembly GCA_023690525.1). Lineage (NCBI taxonomy): Eukaryota > Metazoa > Arthropoda > Insecta > Coleoptera > Scarabaeidae > Holotrichia > Holotrichia oblita. The sequence continues at coordinate 65,376,299 of CM043017.1, forward strand.
CTTATAGCTTTCCTCTGGCCACACTTGGTCGAGAATGCTTGTTATGCCCTCCAAACCTGTTCCCTCCTCGAAAACGTGTTCGATTTCTTGCCGTAATTGGTTCTGTGCGTCGCCAACCTCAGTCTGGAAATCAGCCTGAATGCCATGACTGGAACATCTTACGGCATCGGTCTGCGTGCTTATGCTTACTACATTCGACATAGCCTCCGTTCTATTTGTAATGGTTGGGGCTTTTAGGAGTGTTTCTTGGTATGCCCTAATTTCTTTATGTAAACCATCTACCAGTTGATCCAATTCCATAGAGGCCCTTTTAATTTCTAATTTGGTTTTCGTGGTCTCCTGTACAAGCTTCTTCATCTCTGCTGATCTTTTCACTAACTTTGCCATTATTATGTTGACCTGCCTCATGTTACCGCAGTCTGCCAGACTACCTACTTTAGTCCCTCGTGGCGATTCCGTCCTTTTCCTTTTGACCTGCTTTAATTGAAGTTCCTCTTCTTCTTGTTTTCCGAGATTCTCATCACAAGTTGTTAGGTCAAAGATTGGGCTGGTTCCTAGGCACTCGTCTTGCCACTTGTCCACTTCGGCGTCAATCCCACTTGGCGTCCGATGTCCTTCACCCACTTCTTCAGCGGAATTCCTGCTCGGCGCTGAGGAGCTCCTAAATCGCTTTACTCCAGGCGGAGTTCTTTTCAAAGACTCTCTTCGGCCAAAAATTGCTGCCTCCTCCAAGACCATATCCACTTTTCTTACATCCATTTCTGTACCCGTGTCCGTTTCCTGTTCGTCCTCATTTTCCCCGTCCTGTTCAGTTGTATGTTTAAAAAAATTGTTCCATTTGATTCCCACGAATAGCTGGGGATATAATCGGTCCCTCGCAGCAGAGCCCCGCCATCACTACGAGAAGGCTTGTTAAATCGGTAGGTCGCCCGGTCTCCGAAGTTCAGCACGCTCGTGGCTGGGTTTATCCCCAGCCTCTCAGTCCTCGGCGCGTGTTGTGCCACCTTGACATAGGGTTGTGGGTTAACTGTGTCCACGGGCCGGCCGGTTAAGGCAAGTCCCCCGGGGATCTGGGCATTCTGCATTCTGGTGTTAGTTAATTTATGATTTAACGAGGTAATTAATCAGTATTTTTATTGTGATTTTTAATTTAATAATTATTATATATTAGAAGTATAGAGTGTTGGCTGAGGTAATAATTTTTTCAACCATTAATCAGGTTTTTGGTTATACAGGGTGTTACGTAGAGTACTTAGCTTAAATCTTACGGGTTTTCATATTTGATTCATAACTGAATCTGATTGTAAACCCTTCGAGAAAAGAAATCGAAGGGTTTATTTTCAATATCCTAATTTTTTTTTACATCTTAAGGGGACCGCGTGACCCTTTATGCTTTACCATATACGCGGTGGCGCAATTAAGACCGTTTTCTATAGTGTTCGGGTGACCTTAGGGGAGCTACCCAACCGACTGACTAGCTGGAGTAAGGCATACGCAGGTAGGTCCGAGAAGGAACTTAGCGAGGTCCGTGTTTGTTAGATTAGTTTTTTTATTTTATTATTTCACTTGAGTTTGAATGTCACCCGATCTATGCGGCCGGCTGTTCACTTGCTGGCTCGCGTAGCAGAGTAGCAAATAATTTATTCACCAGAAATTAAGGTACCCTAAGCATTCACATTTATTCAAAACAACAAAATATGTATTGTGTGAAAGTGATAATTCGTTTACCAAATTCACTAGTGCTTTACATTAATTTTCTTTCACTCTACTTAGTAGGTATGCATTTACTCAATACTTTCAACCTTTGCGGTTAAAATATGTCTAGCTTTTTCAAAAGTTCTCTAAAGACATTAAAAACTTCTGAAGAATCTGACAGTATGATCAATGAAACGTCAAGTTTGTTGCAACGACCACGGGAACACCGGAAAGATACATCTTTATTTTTATGTATGTTAAAAAATGCCTATTTCTACTGCAGAACAGGAAATATATTACTACAGATATAATATATCTGTAGCGGGCAGCCCTTCATACGTAAATACGTACATGTCTATGTGTTGTATTGTAATATAATATATTACAATGTGCATACATATACACACATATATATATATATTGTAATGTTATAGTCCAATTTATTCAATGTTTACAATTCCACTTGTCACTTGACAGATGATCATCCAGCTGTAGGTAATCTAAAAAGAAAAAAACACTAAATTATTCTGAACTGTCAAATTTATATGAAGAATTGAGTAATAATCAAGCTAATAATAGCAAATATTTAATCAAGAATGATATATTGTACAAGAAGATGAAACTAGCTAAAGATTGTTTGATTGTTCTTCCACAAAATTTTGCATTAAAAGTTTTACATGAAATACATTTAACTTATGGTCACGTTGGTATCCGGAAGACATTCTTAATTTTTAGAGAGATTTTTATCACCAAAGGAGATTACAACATCACCAAATGTCTCATAAACACTTGTGACACCTGTATATTCAACAAGCACAAAAAGGGTGCTGCCGGTTAGGGGCATTTTAATAAGAAAAAGTAGGTGGTAATTAAAATCTACAACTTTTCGGTGACCCTGTATACAACAAATATTCGACCGGACGCGCATAAATTAATCCATCAAACGATCGTTGATTGCCGTGATTGACAGATGACTATCAAAAGGTATTTCTGATGAAATTTACAGACAATTGCGAATCACCTATAAAAAGCCGTGCGAGAGCAACAAACTTCCGCTTTTTGCATTTTATCTTCGTACAGAGCGTTTATCTCTACCTATGTAAATTTTGTAAATTAACCCGGTGCACCGTGGGCTCTAATCAACGATTATCTTCGAATAAGTACTTATAAACATCCAAAACTTCTACCGAATTTAATTACCCCTACGAAAAAGACGTCTCTCCATCCACCATCCGTCTATAGGCGCGCGAAGACAGAAGCTTCCAAAATAACACACACACACTCACACACGTAAGATAAGGTAATTTAATTTTAATTTAATTTTAAGGTCAAAAATTTTAAGAATTAATATTTTCTCTTTAAAACAGTAAATTTTTTTTTAGTCCAAATTAATATTTGAAAAATTTAAAAATTTAATTTTTTTTTTATACAGAAATTTTCTAAGTACCAACTAAAAGTTGAAAAAATTTCAAAACTCCCAAAAAGGGTCTTTATAGGTAATAATTTAGTTGTGGTGCTTGCCACGCCATTCTGCACACTGTAAACTAATTTTTTTATAGGTTTTATTGATTTAAATAAAAATATAATTTTTTTTTGTAAAACATCTTTTTGTCTTGTAAAATTTTTTTTTAACTTAGAATTTTTTTTTTACTTGGGTATTTTGTTCAACGTACGATAAGCTCTCGTATTCTGTTCTCTACACCCGCTGTAGAGCAAAGAATTCACGAACCCCTGAGATTAATTTGTTTAAACCCCAAATTTTAATTTAAAGAGTAAAACTCACATTGTCTTGATTTTATTATAAATCAAATTTCACATTACAATATATACATTTTAATCTCTCATATATACTTAATACACGATGTTGGAGATATATATGAGTTTTCACAAATTACTGTCATTCTCACAAAGACAGCCTGATGAGATTTATAAAATCGAAACGCGTCGCTGTATGGTGATGAATGACAGTGATTATTAATTATGTTTAATTATCATTTTCAGTACTAGCCGCATTACCAAGACTTTCTTTCCTTATATTGATATATGTACGCCTAAGATGTAACATTCCTTGAATATATATACATATATAAAACTGCAATTACTGCAACTAATGCAGATTATGAGTTTCTTCTTTTAATTTAAATGAAAAACAACAGTTTCCTACGTGACGTTTGGGATGTCGTTTAAACAGATTGGCGTAGTGAACAGTTCCCATTCGACTTCAAATACACACACATAGACATGTACGTATTTACGTATGAAGGGCTGCCCTGCATGTTATAGGGGGTATGTATTTGAAAGAGAGAAAGACATTCCTCACACAGAAAAAGGATTTCTATATTTAAGAAATTATTTTCTCTTGAGTAAATCCACTTAACCTAAGTGATTTTTTATTTGTTAAGTGAAATTTTACTATCTATAAGTTAATTGAATATCTTGGGAACAGTAAATGAAAATCTTAAAATCAGATTTGATCCAAGAAATAATTTGTACAGATAAGAACATCGTTTACTTGATGGAAATAACCAAAAAATGCTATAGGTGGCGCTTCTGCCACTATATGCAACTATGCAATGGACGTAATATGTGCACATGTGCTATTGTATTGTGATTATAACCTTATATTATTTATGACTACGCTAGATTTGTATGAATCACCCTGTACATTCAAATGTATGTCTAAAACGCGCACACTTGAATTTACAAGTAGACGTGTCCCGGCGTTTTTTATAATTTTCTACAATAAGGACACAAACAATTTTATTCCCTAAGTGGTTTCCACACTGTATAATTATATCCACCGTTACCAGTGGGCAACTATTATATTGACACATCGTGTCTGTTAGCATACACACATACGTTCTATATGCATTGAGTAACACCTGTAACCAGAGAATTGTTAATGATGTATATCAAATCTTGATGCGAGTTCATATTTAAATAATATAGCAATCACCTGCGTTGTAAGATTTTTCTTTGCGTGTTTAATTTAAGCGGTTGTTGTTTAATCGAACCTTTGTGGTAATTGTAAAAGCCTTGTAGCATAAAATATTGTTTTAAGTTTGTTTACCAACTTATATGAGATTGCACTGTTTGACAGTAATACCTATCAGCTGATCAGGTTCGTTTTGAGTATACACTATATTAGGCCATACGTATTGCGTGCACACTAATGCTCCGATGTGTAATTGTTTCATATACATTTAATTGTTAAAATGTTAGTTTAATAGTTTTATTTATTCGTTATTTGTAAGAAATTTGCAGTTCTGTGTACGTATACATTATATTTCTGATTTAGATCATTTGTCACCTTCATACATTGTGTTATAGGTATATGTCAGTGGAATTCAACTAAATGTAATTTAATTTTTTTCTGTAATTTATATTTATCCACATTTAACATTTAATATTCAATATACTATTTTATGTGCTTAATCTTATTTACTTGGTGTGTCGAAATCCCGACTTTCCCCACTGCTAGTCACGGTTGGCGCCTTCTTAAAATATTCAGGTGTATAGAAAAACAAAAGAAATTGAACCGACCCACGTCCAGCCCCGGTTTATGAGCAGCTGGAAATCTGCTCTTGATCAAGTCGCGAGTTTACCTCCTCCACCGAGCGGGTGAACAGGACAGTAACGGTCACATTCCAATAAACAAACATGTACATCCTTATGCCACTCCTGCCGCACTAGTACGAGTGAAAGTCGAAAACCCTTACGACTGTCTCTCCACTATCGTAACTTTCCCACACCTACAGATAATACGTGCATGTAAAATATGCTTGCGCTAGTGTGTGTACAGTACATATAAACCTATAACTGCACCAATTTGTATAATAAATCTTAACTTTTTTAAAACCAAGAAACAATAACTTACACAAGGTTAATCGTTTTTCTAAATACAAGGCGCTATTGGGAAACAATGTTGTCTATTTTGAAATTTGAAAACATAAGCAAAATATTTGATAAACAATTTTGTAAAGAAAAAACAGACACGTAAGACTTTAAATTTTGACATTTTAAAAACAATATGTTGAATTCAATGAAAATATATTATAAAAAAAATTAAAACACATCAAGTGGAAAACGATTTATAACCGGTCATATAAAGACATTTAAATGTAAAAGATCACAAAAGACTACTTATTAATGTAAATCCTTGAATTTGATAAATTTAATTAAATTATTATAAATATTCCTAAAATTTTAAGATTGTTGTGTTGTATTCGTTTGATCGATCTTGTGATAGGTTTCAAAAATGTGTTGGCCAACGCTTGATTTCTCAATTCTATTAAGTCTAAGATTAGCCATATGCTCTTTAAATCTAGTTGAAACTGCTCTCCTGGTTTGTTTTTGATTACATTCTTATCAATCGATTTCGTAAATATCTGCCTTTTCCAAAGGTTGTATCTTATCTTTAGGGTTACCCAAATAGCGAAAATGTCATCCACATACCTCAACCAAACCCTAGGAAAATATTCGCTCTTAGATTCTAAGTGCTTTTCAAAACGACTCATGAAAAGCTTAGCTAAAAAGGGTGACAAGGAGTTACTCATCGTCTTCGCTACCAACTGTTCATAAGAACTCCAATTGAATTGAAAAATTTTGAATGATGAATATCATTAACATAGTGGAAAATCAATCCTCGCAAACTTTTAGTGAACGGGAACTTATCGGTTATTGGTTGCATGCCAACCTAAAAATGTACACATACATTTTAGCACTCTGACCGAAGGCTTTCATTCACCTACTAAGTTTAATAAAATAGTAGTTTTGTAAAGATATGCAACCTAAAGTTAAAATCAATGATTATGTCAGTTAGTACTCTAGTTCAACTCCTGATGAAGCTGTAAAAAATATTATTGTAATTTTGTGAAATGAAATAGATTCTTCATGTTCTTTATTTAGCCTCGTTTATATTGTCTATACAATTAAATTAACTGCGAAAAGAAATTTATGCTAATAAACGTAATATTTAATTTTATAAATCTAACCATATTATTTCTATTATATGCATACATACATATAAATATGATAATTACAAAATTATTACTGTTTTCATTTTCACATGTTACCTGAGTGTGCCTAATGTGAGTTGGTACTAGCAGTTGTTTTTATCGACAACAGCTTATCAGTTAACTATGTTCACAGAAAATACCTTTACTATCATCAAAAAGTTTTTCGTGATTTTCCAAAATCCGGAACCAATTATGAATTATTGCCTTAGCATAGTTTTGTGAGTGTTTTTTACAAACAAAAACAAACATGTTGAAACCAAGACAGTGCTTTTCTATATTTATCAAAGAAATTGCAAAATATTTTATCATTTCCCATTTAGTTTCGTAAACATCGATTCAATATACATAGACACTATTGTTCAAGTCGTTGGCAGATTTCAGCATACCGTAATAGCCAATTTTTGTTCAGTTTGGTTTAGTACTGTATCTGTATCGCACTCCTTTGAAACTACAGAATCTTAGTACAAATGGGAAATTGTCACGTATCCAAACAAACGACCAAGAAAATTGTTTCCTGTTAACAAACACATATATACCGTTGCGGGGATTTAAAATGATTGCTTTCGTCGATTTAAATCTATTTATTTGTATAATAAGTATAATTGTTTTTGACAATGCAGGTGAAATTTTAATGCAAAGATGCAATTTGTAAACTAACTTACTGTGGACTTAGATAGCTTTTCTTAAGATTAAAATATCGGTTATGAAATGAAGGAATAAAGTACCCTTCATATAAAGGGAACTGATAAATATATGATTAACCGTACTGACCGCTTGAAAAAACACCACCAACATACTTACTAAAAAATCGAAATGCAATAGGCATATATTATTGTACTAACAGCAAGACTCCAACTTAGAGATCTAGTTTAACTAGTAACAAATTGTATAAAAAAATCAAATTCTCAATAATTATGAAAAACTAAAGATAAAAAATAACATTGTCACAACTATTAATTAATTAACACTAAACGTTTCGATAGCCTCAGTGGTTAGGCGGCTGACTATCGTTGTAGCGGGACGATAGGAGCCTGGTTTCAATTCTCTAGAGGGACGGTGACGTTTTTTCAGGGAGTTGAAATCCGAATCGACTTACCATTCAACCATTTGGATCAAATAAATATATCTATGGAACAAAGTGATTAACAGCGCGGCATTATAAAAGGCGATATGATGCTGTCAGAAAGACATTTGAACACAATTTACACAGCCAAACTACACCGCGAGAGTTGCAGTGATAGCCAGACAAGAAATACAGCTTACAGAGTCACTGCAACTAAGCACCCACCACACATAAAAAAAACTATGATCAAGTATTACATTCATTGTCAGTCGTGAAATGGAATACGCCCATATCTATAATGAGTATGACGATTAATATTCAGAGCAACACACTGGCAGTTTTTGAAACTAAACAACCACATAGAATGTGGATACAAGCGTCTTCACCTACGGGTAAGAAAATATGGACCGATATCTGATTTTGTCTATTTTTTATTAGGTAATGTCTTTCTCAGTACAATGGAACAGAAATACTTTCTTCGGACTCTAAAATGTCTTCTATTATAGGTAACAAAACTTTCAGTACCACTTACATTTAAGTTTTAGTTAATTTAAATCGTATTAATAATATAAATACCATCTACATACTTGCCTGCTATTACCAATGCGCATTGGATATGTTGATGCGAAGTGCGTTAATAGTTTAGACGTTTGTGTTAGCGCCACGAATTGGACGTTCTGTTGTCTGTACAAGCGTTTAGGTTGTATGGAATGCGTAACAGAAGATTATATAATAGTATATTATGACACTCGTGCATAATTAGCTTTTAAAGCACTCGTAACGTTAAAGCCACTCCGCTTCGCGTCGTGGCTTTAAACTCGTTACTCGTGCTTTAAAAGCTTGATTATGCACTAGTGTCATACGATATTTTTTAGTATAAATGCAACAATAATTTTAATTAGAAGAAATCAAATCAATAATTTCAATACATGACATGTATCTATATGTCACTTGACATTTCCTGACATTTCACTGGACTATTAAACGCTTGGGATTGGCTGTTACCAAGCAACCTTTATACGCACGCTGTGCGATAAAGGCCCGATTATGCACGCTTATGAGTGTGTTTTAATTGGTTTATGATGCATGCATTCTAAAAAATTACTATTAGACAGCAGATCGTTATTACAATTTCAAGATACTGTAACTATCAATACGTATGGAACTAATTCGTGTACAATATGCAACTTGGATAATTTCTATTTTCTAATACTGTTAGGAAAGTATAAGCTAGGTACATCCACCATTTTGGTTTTAGTAAATACTTAATACAAAACTATCTTCTTATGCACGTTACTTTGGAACAATGAATGTAGTTTTTTTTAGTTACGTATAAGTTAGGCATGATCCAATTATCTGCTTATAAACTTTAACAGACAATTGAAAAATTGTATATACTAATTGGTGATTGTAGGGTAAAACGGGGCACCCTCCTGCGACCTTACCAAAGGGCGAAAATCGTAGAGGGGGGTGTCGATTGACGCCTGAAGGATTTTTCTGTGCCTTGGGCTAGGTTTCCGGATGTTTACCGATTAACGGAAAATTCGCGTTTATCTCCCGAACGGTTTACGCTACGCCAAAACTATCTATGTCCGAATATATTCTCCACGACGAGTACTTGGTTATTTTGGGGAAAAAATGTTTTCCGATTAAAACTAAAAGGTACAGCGTCGCGACGGCGGCGTCCGATTTAGCGTCGCCTTGCAGGTCGTCCCCAGCGAATTCGCCATGTTAACAATATTGATTCTCAAAATTTCAAAGTTCCAACGCCTTTCTAAACCGCTTATTTTTTAATAAACCTCACCAAAATTCGTAAAAAAATACTATTTTTATATCGGAATATGATATCCGAGTTTACAAGCTTCGATGGTTTAGTGGTACGGTACACGCCTTCCATCGCGAGGTACGTTGTTCAATTCCTGATAGTTACTATGCCTTTTTTTTCCTTTTATGAATGATTCAAAAGAATAATTTATAAAATAACGAAGTCTTAATTTCATCGGCAAGGACAAACAAGAAATAATAATTAAAAAATGAGGAGTCACTGCGAAAATATTCTACTTTTAATTAAATGTATAATTAACACTTTAACTGCCATGTGTATACCTCAGAATACACACTGGGCGAGCCCATACCGCCACGTGTATATTTCAGTATACACACGTCGTTTTACACTCGAAGCCGCGTGTATGTTGGAGTGGCACGTTTTACGGGTATTATGTATTGGAATCTCGTGGCATGACCTGGGGCTATAATAAAATGATATTAGGACCGGGATTCGTCTCGCAATCGTGATGTAACACCCTGTATATTTTAAAAACAAATTTTTACACCATACGTAGTAGCTCTCTTACCAAGGAAGTCGCCCATTAGCTCCAAGACGAATTTTGTGGCAACCGACATACCATCGCTCGTATCTATGTCGTCCCACAGCTGTTGTAATTCAGCCTGTTCTTCTTCATAGGTTGCCATTTCGTCACTGCATACACAAACATCCACCACACACGATCGCGAAAAGCGTATAATCAAAATACAGATAAAAGACCTGCACTATAAAAGGCTAGCCCATTCACAAACAAACCTGCAACTGTGTATACTGGAAAATACACATGGCGCAGATAGGAAAATATTTCAATTCCACGCCACGTGTATGTTTTTTGCACACGAGGTAAAAACATGGCATTATTGAAAAATTACAAAAATATTGATAATTCCTATGATAAGTAAAGTCCTCGAGTCCGTTAATACAAAAAAAAGTGTGTGGCCCTGAAGACCACTTTATAAAATTCGGCGTGGCAGTTACACTGTTAAATAATATTTCATTATTTTTTTTACCTTAACCTACACATGCTCACAGAGGTAAGGGAGTCTTCTTTGATACCATCTTTTTTCTTCCACAAATATATATTTACGAAAACAATAATGTACAAACAAGGAATGAAATAATAAATTATTAGCTTAGAAGAACATCAAAAAATTTAGAAACAAGAATAAGAATATTAATAAATTAGGTATTGGACGAATCTTTTAAAATTATGTTTTAAAACAGGAGCAATCCTTAAATGCTAAAAAGATATTCTATTTTAAGAATGTCCAATTGGAAACACGTTACTTATACTAAAATCGTATATAGTTCACAGAGCTAATGGCTTCTTATTTTGTTCAATATGTAACAAGTAGTAATAATTAATAACAACATTTGTCCATGTCTGAAAGTAATTTAAAAATATGAAACAATTAAGAGCACTATCCGATCCTGCGACGTCAGCAAAAAAAAAAGATCTGTAGTCAACGACTTTGACAGGTAAACATTGAATTCCCTAAGTCAATCGGCTTTTTCTAATTATTACAAAATTTATTTAGTATTTATACGTTAACACCTATATTGTTACCCGTAAGGACGTATTTGTTACTGTAATACGTAATCCGACAGCTTTTTAATATACCTAATCAAGAACGTTAGTAATTTTTTCTTTTAAACTATTTAGAACACTTCGAGAAGGCGAATATAGCAGGCGCGCAATTTAAATATTATGGAATTACTTAAAGCATGCTGTCTCTCTAAAAATACAGATATATATGTCATAATAAACACATTTGTCAATATTCTATTAGATACACATTTCACCTATAAATAATATATTCCGTTATTATTAAATAAAAACTTGAAAAAATACATCTAACGCGAAATGTCTAACGCGAAATAACCTCATTACGTAAAATAATGAAAGAAATACATTACACCTTTAATGTATTTCCAAAAAAATATATTTAAATAATAAATACGATTAAATACGTTTATTAGGTACCTACCACGTACAAGATACCATCTGTAATATAGCACAAACCATTTCACGACTTTCATAATAAATCGTTGACGGTCTCCGTTGGGCGGCTGCCGTCAAAATTTGAACAGTCAAGACTCAGGGTTCAGGTAGGTTCTTAGACTCTTTTTCCTCATACACACAATTGAAAGACAGGGTTTGGTTTCAACAAATTCAAATTTATTTTTTAAATTTCGCGCCTTAAGCGAGGTATAAACTTGTGTTGGTTAACTTTTATTAAATTTAATTTAAACTGTAGTTCCTCGACTATGATCCTTATGGGTTGAACTAGTGTCTAATAAGTAACAATTTTATCAACAAAATAACTAACACAGTGATTTTGCCATATACAATAACGATATAACTAAATAATTAGTGTTTTCACAGGTAAGAGCTCTTAAATGCTGATTACTTATGTCTAATTAGAAAATTTTCTGTTTAACGTTTTTTTTTTTTTTTTAGGTTAAATTTCTTTCATAGCAAATTGAATAGGAGGATTCTCTTAATTCTGGTGAGTAGTCTATTCTTCTTACTTAATTAATTATGACTAATTGTGCTTTAGATTTTTGTGGTTATCGATTTAAAAAATAAACAACCAAACTTCTTTATATTTAACGAATCAAGTTTTGTTATTAAGTCTTTTCTACCACTTATCTGTTAAGGGCGTTGGGTTTGTCTCAGTCAAGAAAATTTGTCAGGATCGGGATTTTCTGGATTTATCGCGTACGGTCTGGGATTCGGACTGGAAGTGATGTTCGGACCTTCGGCGTGGGAAATTTCCTTTGGTTCTGCCTCGGAATGGGACGGATCTGGTTTCTGGTGCCTCGGAAATTAAATTGGGAATTCTTCGTCGAAATATTTATGTGAAATGGGACGTATCCCTTTGGAATTTGGATGTTTTTGATTAATTTAATCTCAGATAAGGGAAATATTAGGAATTTAAGTGTGAAATGATGTTTTTAATTTATTGTTTACTTTTCAGAGCGAAATTTGACATATGTCCGGTAGCGTTAATCGTTCGGGCGCGTTTGTTTTTAATATTTTTTCCAAGGAAGTATTTTTTTTATTCATGGCTGTCTGTCATTTGGATGAAAAATGTTGGATTGAGTCGGTCTTTACTTGATGTAAATCCATTTTCAATCTGTGTATCAGTGTAAATCTGAAACATTTGTTTGTTTTATTTCACATTGGATGAAAAATGTCGATTTAGACTAAGAAATTGGCACAGATGAAATGGGTTCTCAAATCCCTGGAAATAATGTGAAATTACCTTTGGAAATTGTGCTAGGTGATGTCACGTGAGTAATTGGATTATCGTCGACGGTTTTCCATTTTGGAAATGTAAATTTATTACAATGTCAGTTAGATTAAATGTCCGTATTTCAGTCCGATCTGTCATTCATGTCGACAAATTAAATCTATGTAGTTATATACAATTTTACCAACTTAACTTTTTTCATATTTCTACAATTTAAATGTCATTACCTGTTCAACTATTCTTTTTAACTTTGAATTAAATGTCGTTACAATATATATACAGGGTGGGGAATATCATTCGCCTCGGCTGATATACAAAAAACGGTAACACATATTTAAAATCTTTTTATTGGAGCATGTCTAGGTCCTTTGGGAGCACGTTCTAAAATTATTTTTAAATATACAGGGTGTCCACAAAGAAAGTTACACATCAAAGTTATCAAAATTTAAATGGAACACCATGGATATTATTGCATATTTCGATGACGCAGACTAAATAAGGGCAAGTTACTGTTATATTCCCTATACATAGGTTCAACAGTTTCTGAGATATTTAACAATTTTTGAAAATGTAGATCAATATTTAGAATGAATACCTGACCCACGTATTTAAGTTACGTGTTTCAAGTTGTATTATTTCATTAGCACAACCATTACATCTAATGCTAAAATAAAGATGCTTTCTAAAAATTATACAGGATGGTTAAAATCTTACTTCTAACTGTGATTACCATTAATGCTCAATAACTTGCTTATTTTAAATGGAACACCCTGTATCTAACATAGCCGTTCGATTACAATTTTATTTCTCTTTTAAATTTTATTAAGGTGCCCTATGACTATATAGTTTCTTTGTAAAAGTCAATTTAATGTTTTAAATGGCGATTTTGTACAAAAAATTTGGTTAAATCAAGGTAGCTTTGACATGATGACAATAATTTCAGATATTAATTTTGTCTAATTTATTCTTGAAAAGTAGGTAGTGGTGCATTGGACGTTGCTTCATATTTATTGGAAACAAAACAAAAATTAGCCAATATGTATCTTATTACATAAAAATTTTCATCACAAACTTAATACAAAAGAAAACAAAGAAAAAACCAAAGAACTAATGATTCAAATATCACTCAAATTAAAGTCTGTCATTTTCAATACATAATGAAATAATACAACTTGAAACACGTAACTTAAATACGTTGGTCAGGTATTCATTCTAAATATTGATCTACATTTTCAAAAATTGTTAAATATCTCAGAAACTGTTGAACCTAGGTATAGGGAATATAACAGTAACTTGCCTTTATTTAGTTTGCATCATCGAAATATGCCATAATATACATGGTGTCCCATTTAAATTTTGATAACTTTGATGTGTAACTTTCTTTTGGGACATCCTGTATATTTCAAGATAATCAAAATCGTTGGTAATTTTTGTCTACTTCAAATAATAACTTCCCTGTTAATAGAAAGCAGATGGCAGCATATATGATGCACGCATGTTTCGTGTATATTATTATAGGTGCCCTGAGTACCGTAGTGATATTAGCTACCGTACAGGGGTCTGTAATTGTAGTTCCGCGTTTACTAAATAGATGGCGCTGTTAACTGTACTAATTTTTCTTAATTTTCGGTTGTTATAAATAGGGCGAAATTTTCACGATATATATATATAATATATTAGGGGCAGTGTTGTATTATATAATAATACTATCTCCAGCCAACGATTAGCCAAGGGTAGATGTGAAAACACTGGTACATAAGGTATTCTTCTATTTAACAATTTTTAATGTAACTTACAATGTAAAACACAATTTCAACATCTGTATAGTCCGGATTGTAAAAGTGAACTTTAAGGAACCGGTATCCATGGATTTAGCGATTTTATTTAGTGTAGTTAATTTTGCGTGCAATGGTACCTAGAACATATGACTTACTATGACTATGAGTTACTATGTAAACACAAGAAAATATATGATTGGATTTTTAAATGGCCATGTATTTTAAATGTATTATTAATCAAGCAAGTAATATGGTTAATTCCATGGAGACAATATAACATAAAAAAGATACTTGTTGAAATAATTGGAACGACAATCATCAAAATTGAGTTATAGAAGAGATAAATATATTTAAAAAATCATTTAACAACGTTTTGGCATCGTCTACAAAACCTATATGGAAATTTTAGTTATATCAACATGCATTAAATGCATTTGAAGGTATTATAAGAAGATATATGTAATCTATATCCTTTTTTAGAAGGTTTTTTGGCAAATACATTATATTTACAATATTAATATCCTTTGGAAAAGCGAGATACAAGAAATTCCCGTGAAAAATCCATAACTAGGACTAGATCCGTATAACCAGGGGGCATTTCATCGAGGGATTCTTTAGGAAGATAATAGTGTGCGCATCTTAGATTATAAGCGATCTACAAATAAAAATAGGTATTTATAAGTAGCTATCGTAGGGAAACAGGTTAGTAAATAAGAAAATTTTGTAAAAAGTAGTAAAATACAGCAAATTTATTTACAATATTAATTTTCTTTCATTTAAAAGAGTTTAAGTATTTCATTAAGAGTAATCGCATGAAAGTAGAGTTGTTATTTGCATTCATAAATATATATATATTTGAATTGAACCCACGTAACACTACAGTACCTATAATAATAAGGTTGCTTTAATGCATATTATTTTTATTGCGACAGTGTTGGTGCCATAAAAACAATATGTATTAAAGCAACCTTCCATGAAAATATAAACGATGACTGTTGAGAGTGGTGATCCCATGGCTGCGCCGACTTTCTGCTCGCAGAAATCTCATTCCATAGAAAATAGGTGGTGCTTAAACATAGTCTTGCGAGACAATTATATCCTCTCCTTGTGGTATAAACCGTTATCTCATTAGTTCTAGGATTTCTTCACCTGGCACGTTGGTAAGGAGAGATTGCACGTCGAAACTCACTGGTAGGTCTTCACTGGTTACTTCACGTTCATGTAGAATCTGTACAAAAGTTCTTTACAAAACTGCTGCTATGTTGCTAAACAACTACAACAGTTCGTGGGGTTGACAAGCATAATTGACCTCGCAAGACTATGCTTAAACATCACCTATTTTCTATGGAATGGAGTTTTTCTACGAGCAGAAAGACGGCGCAGCCATGGGATCATCACTTTCACCAATCATCGCTAATATTTTTATGGAAACTTTTGAAGAAGAAGCCAGCAGCTGTCGCGACAAGAAACCAAAATGCTGCTGCCGCTATGTGGACCACACATTCGTGATATGGCCTCACGGTATGGACATGCCAACATCAACATTACGGTAGAGATAGAAGAGAATGGCTGCTTACCTTTTCTGGATGTATTGCTAAAATGCAACGATAGTGGAAAATTGGGACATGGAGTATACCGCAAGAAGACGCATACAGACCTATATCTACACCCTGCCTCACATCACCATTTACAGCAGAAAAGACCTTTGGTCACCACACTATTACACAGAGCGGAAATGATTAGTGGTGCAACCAACAAAACCGAGGACATTCAACATATGAAAGATGCACTGCAGAAGAAGGGCTACAAATCACAGGAGATTCGGAGATTAGCCGGAGCTAAAAAAGAAACAGAAGGATGACCGAGAACTAAAGCCAGCAGGATACGCACACCTGCCATATATTGCTGGAGTCATAGACAGGCTGAAGAAAACCCTGGAGAAGAAGAACGTGAACGTCAGGTTCATCACAGTCAAGAAAATAAAAGATGTTACAGTAGGTAAACTATGGGCGCATCAGCGCAGTCACTCGACGTGGACACGCTGTATAAGCCAGGCACTATATACGACCCCCCGATGACTCATCACTCGCCCGTGGACACGCTGTATAATGCACGCACTAGAGGTGTGTCCATTGTCCGCGAGATGGCGCTGCTGACCTCCTTTAGATAACAGATGGCTCTGCTGGCCTCCTTTAGATAACAGATGGTGCTGGTGGCCTCCTTTAGTTACTAGATGGCGCTAGAGGCCCCCTTACGGCCCCGAGGAGAGCGCCCCCTGGGGAGAAGGCCCCCTTTCGGCCCCCGAGGAGAAGGCCCCCTTACGGCCCCGAGGAGAGCGCCCCTTGGGGAGAAGGCCCCCTGGGGAGAAGACCCCCTTACGGCCCCGAGGAGAGCGCCCCCTGTGGAGAAGGCCCCCCGAAGGGAAGGCCCCCTTACGCCCCCGAGGAGAAGGCCCCCTGATGACGTAATCGACAGAGCAGGTGTCCGGGGAATCGCAGGAAATCCCACAGACATCCGCTGGGATGAAATCGCCAAATCAGCATTCTTAGACTTTATGCAACTCGAATCTGTTTGCGCGAGGGGCTCGGATAGTCCTCCCCGGCAACGAATAGGGTTAGGGTGGGCCGCTATGTGGTATGATCCGAAATTAACGTCATTTTGGCTGTAATTCGTACGGATACTGAGTTAGGGCGCGCGACCTTGACCAAGTGTTCGTTTTAATAAGTCAATGTAAGTGTGTAAATATATTATTTCTTCTGGGAAAGCGTGAACATTAGCTGTTGGTTAATACATATCAGTTTATCTATGCTATCGAAAATGAACGCGAATCCTTTGAATTAATTACTCGTTTCCTCAATATCGTAGAAAAAGAGCATGGAACGTCAAGAAGATGAAACAATGTACTGTTGTGATAATTGTTAGTTTTAATGCATGTACGGTAGATATTGTAATCTTTTATTATATTTAACTCCTACATTCATCTTACGCGATAACTATATATGTATCTATTTGTATACATATGTATCTTTGCGTCGTCACTGCGCTATCTGCAAATGTTCGAAAATGTTGAGGCAGCGGTATGCTGCTATATTTAGATTTGTACTACCTAACAATAGAGTATTACTCCAATATTATAACGTATAATTAGACAAATATGTCTTGACACAACACGGGCTCCTCTGATATATTTATACTCGTATGTACACTTCGTAATAATCGTAAATGAAGATATAATTATAACATCGTACAATATAAGAGAGCGCTGTTGATTGTTCATTATCTGAATTGCAAAATAAGTAATGAACTAGTATTTGATAAGTAAACCGGACGCTGCATGTTATTCAATACAAGAAAGATATTTGCTGTTAAGATAGACATTCCCGTCAAAATTTATAACTAGGTTAATCACGTTGTAAAATACACCTAAATTTGATAAATGTATGTATGTACAGTGGAGACACTCAGAAAGTCAACACCTTTGACCGTGGTGGAAATATGGATGATCTCTTTATAAATATAAGCCGAGCGTAAAATGCAAGCTAGCACATTAATCGTTAGGATAATATTGTATAGAGAATATATTTATAAATATAAGCCGAGCGTAAAGTGCAAGCTACCACATTTATTCGTTAGGATAATATTGTGTAGAGAATATATTGTCTATATGCATGAATGGTCTATTCATGGCACAAGTATCTTCTTGGTGTTTAAGTTTTTATTTTGTTTCTGGCGATATAAAAATCTTCCGTGTTTAATTCGTCATGTGTCGATAAAAATCATATGTATTCCTTAAACCTATAAATGTTAAGGATACAAACAAAAGTATATGTGTTTGTAAGTTAAGGCAAGCAATACGATAAATTTTGTTTAAATATAGGATTTTTAATACATAGACGTTTGAATACAAAAGAGTATGTATTATTGTCGTATAAGCCAGCTGTATACGCGATGGACAATTAATCTTTTTTGATAATTTAGCAGTGAAAATAAGTTATGTATATACTGGTGTACCTATACCTTTTTACGTAAACTAAAAATATAATTGATTAGACATTTTTTTTTAGCCAATAAGCAAAAAAACTCTGTGTTGCAAATGGATTGATAAATACACTTTGATATATTTATGAATTTCTTTTGTGGTGCAAGTTGAATTAAATTTATATTTATATATATAAGATTATTATTTGATTGTAATAATAATAATTTATTTCTCGTAATATACATAGACTGCAAATATGTCACACGTTAAATGTTATATTGCAGTACGAGAACCATCAGCTTGTTTGAGAAAAATGTATATTGCTGGAATTTCTTTCGAACCATTCTTTATTCATCCATCGTTTGTCTTTCCTTCAATTTTCAGATAAATTTTAAAGCATTTTTCGAAAAAAAAAATTTTGATGAGCTTTCAAAAAACACATTGACAGTTACTCGCGCTACAGAGAGTTCGCACGTAATTATCGCCTCTATTTCACAGAGTAAAAAATTCATAACTTTGAAACCATTGCAGATAATCAATTGAAATTTTGAATTATCAAATCATACATACTCTTTCTTTTAGTGATATAAATTTAATTCAACTTTATTACAGAGTTATTAGAGAAATACTCCACATTTAAGCTGTTCTTGTCGTTAATGATTGATTTGTGGCGAAATATGTCGTTTTTCATCTTCTATTTGTAAAGCAAGCGAATTTTTTACTTAGGAGAATACTTTCGCAGGTAACTGTATATTTCAATACATATTGATTCTGTTGCATATTTACAGACACAATAACTAGTTCTTTTACGAAATGTTATTGGACAAATAAATGTTCTTTTTTGAATTTTAATCTCTATGCCTATTTTTGCATCGATGTTAGATACATATTATGTATTTAGAATCAAATAACTTTTTCTTAACGCATTTTTCCGTATTTGGATAAACTCGATGTTCTCATAACGACTTTCATGACGAATATTGCCAGTAAATTTACATTTAGTTATCGCATCAGGCTTGAATTACTGTGAAAACTTGTTAAAAACAACCAAACAATGAAAAGCCTTTTTAGACAGTAAATTCACTTACTCCTTTTTTGCTTATGTAAACATACACATTCTATTGTGTTAAATACGTATATTTACAAAATATTTAAAGCCCGCACGTCGGCTAAACTGAATTACTCACGCTAGACACAGCGATAATTTCCAGACAATGTATTTGAACTTTACAAAATAAGGTAAATGAATGGCATTCAGTTCCATCTGATTATAACACACAAGCATTCTTCGGCCGATATTGCTATCCTATTCTATCTTATACAAAACTGATATCGGCGAGTTTCTCATCTGCATTTCCACCAAAGTGCTACTAAAATACCCTTTAAATTCGTGTAGGTCGTTGCTTTTTTGAGTGTCGAATCTGATCACCTGCATTGGATCTGTTTCTCCGAACACTGGTCTAATACAGGTGGTCTGTGTATAAACACAGGTGGGTTGTGATCAAAAACAGCTCTAACACAGGTAAGCTGTGTTCAAAAACAGGTCTAGCACAGGTAAGCTGTGTTCAAAAACAGCTCTAACACAGGTAAGCTGTGTTCAAAACCAGCTCTAACACAGGTAAGCTGTGATCAAAAACAGCTCTAACACAGGTAAGCTGTTATCAAAAACAGCTCTAACAGAGGTAAGCTGTGATCAAAAACAGCTCTAACACAGGTGGGCTGTGATCAAAAGCAGCTCTAACACAGGTGGGCTGCGTTTAAACGCAGCCCACCTTGCTCTTATAATGAAAATTACGCGGGAGAATAAGTTGAAATTTGCTATTGTAAATTTGTTAATTCTAATTGTATAGTTAATTTAGAAAACGATAGGAATGTACCTATATTTCAGAAAACTAACGTACAATGTTTTTATCATAATTTAAATAATACAAAGTATTTCTGTGCTATAAATAACTGTAATCTACTGTATAGTTATAATTCAAAACAATGAATCGTTTAATGAAAGTTATCACATTTTTAAACATATATTGTGCGATTGTGCATAATTCTAATTTGGCAGTTCCAATCTTTCGAACTCCATCGTATAACGTATGTTAGTTCTTCGTTTATACATATAGTACTGTAAGAGTAATCTGGAAAACAACTTTTTTGATAACAGATGCAACACTTCGTTTTTATACATACCTACCTACTTTGTAAGACCAAGTAGTACACATACATTGTTAATAAAAGGTGCAGCATATACTAATGGGTTCATGTGTGAACTTTATCAGCAACAATAAGAGATAAGCATACACATTGTAGTAGACGAGATTAATTGTTACGAGCACCGAGATTCAGCAATATTCATGACTGCGTGCATGAAGATTATCAAAAATAAGAGATATCTTCTTACTATATAACCTTCTTTGGTTTCGAAAAATGGCACTACCTTTCTCTATTTACAATGGGTAAGTTTATTACGACTTTTCTAATCTGTGACTTGCATTAATTGTTGTTATTATATTTATAGATGAAAAACAAAAAATCAGGATATTGTTGCAGCAGAACCTGCCGCAGAATCTGCGGGTAAAGTAGTTGTTTGTATATTTTCTTTTCATATGTTTAATTAAATTTGTTTATAGCATGTCAGGACTGTGTTATTTCTAGACACAAAAGGGTCCCGGACGGGACCGCCAATTGAAGGGGCTACCCTCCTGATAGTGACAGGAGGGTATGAAGTCTGGATTATAGAGGAGGCCAGCGGATTGATCGTTTTTGCCTGGCGTGTTTAAATTTTTTTTTTATTATTATTAAGTATATATACAGGGTGTTCAGTACAGTGAATAAATCTTGAAATTTCAACACCCTGCAGATTGGTAACGAAGCGTTTGCAGACCTATGTTTATATGAAATTTTAGGCACAAAATAAATCAAATAATTACCCCCTTCCTTATGTACATGATATTTAGGAACACCCTGTATATATGTACGCCAATAAAAATACTTTAAATCTATATACCTATGTGTTTTATTCCTGTTGCTTAAGTCGCTTTAACAAGAAAACATTATATAATTATTATTGCTCTCAAATAAAAATATTTTAAATCTACATATATATTTGTCTGTTTATTTCTGTTAGTTAAGTAGCTTTAATAAGAAAAAATTAGATAATCTGCGTTTAAACAGTCCAACTTGCTATTATAATGAAAACTGGGCGGGAGAATAAGTTGGAATTTGCTATTGTAAATTTGTTAATTTTAATTGTATAGTTAATTTTGAAAACGATAAGAACGTACCTATATTTCCCAAAACTAACGTACAATGTTTTTATCATAATTTAAATAAGACAAAGTATTTCTGTGCTATACCAACAAGGAAAAATGGCTGGATATCAAAAAAGGAAGTTTTGTAAATTAATATCTTATTGTACTACTTATTATATAAATAAAAACAACGTATTACTATTATTTTTGTTTTATTTGTGTATTGATGATTCAATTTTGAAAAATATTAAATAAAATACAATTTACTTCGGAAAATATGGAACAATTATTCTTTAACCTAATTATAAAAGACTTGCGGACTCGACAGGAAAGACGTTGTCTGTTTACGGTGGGTATCGGCATTACATGTCGATCTCCGTGTTGCATTATCGACTAAATTTAATTAATATAACAATAAAACAACATGTTACTCTTATTTTGTTTCATTTGCTGATTCAATCACCGTTAAACATTTAATCACCGTTAAACATCTTTTAAAAAGATTTATCAAGTGGCGAGTCTGCTAATTGTCTGCCTTCTAGCGGTCAATGACGCGCGAGATAGGCGATAAGGACCACCGACTGCTACCTAACGTTCAAGATTCCCGGAAATTTAAGTAGGTGAAATTGCACGTATAAGTAAATACAAGATTATTTTGAAAAAGGTTACTTGCTCGATTGGACAACTGAATTATTTAAAATTAGTAAAGCAAATATTACAAATCCTGCAACGTAAGAGTCAACATTTTTACTTTAAAATTAACTTTACAAATAATCAATAAAATTTCTAACCTAATTATAAAATACTTTTATCGTGCCACCCTCCATCCTACACATGGGACATCGGAAGTCGTCGAGGTCCAATAATCGTATATGGCACGTATCGCATATACTTAAGTGTTTACAATTCTTAAATAATATACAACGTCTCTCCTCCAGGCAGAGTATACAGTTCAACTCGTATGTTAAAGCCTCTACGCTTGGAGCGAGAATCGGATTGGTTAAATCTTTTTGGCGTAGCTCCTCGACTTTTTCGCGGTATGCTGACTTTAGACTCTCGATCTGGTTCCGTTGAAAGATGGTCTTCATTTTGTACGCTCTCTTTCGAACCCATAGCAGTTGATATTTCTGTCGTACATTGTTCAGATAGGCTTTGGATGAGTCTATATATCTTTTTGTTGCCATCAGCGCCTGGTTTTGCTCTTCCACATTTGTGAGCGCAGCCATCGCACTAGGTACAGCACCCAATTCTTCCATAACCGCCCTGCTACTGCCTCGGAGAATTTTCCGCAGTTGCTCAAGATTTTCTAAAATACCATTCGTTTGGCGGTGGTCTCCCCAGAGCTGCCTCTGTAGCGTTCTCAGTTGTTGAGGAAGTAGATAGGAGATCTACTCTCGACGTGGGTGGTGTCGATTCGTCCGATTCCCTCTCAGGCTGAGTCGAAGTGGATGGTGTTGGACGATCTGATTCTCTACCACGATCACTCGTAGCAGTTGGCGTCGGCTCCTCTAGTTCCCCATCGCGATCGCTTGAATTAGATAGCGTCGTCGAAGAAATCATTTTAACAGCTCGTATACCTACTGTATATTCGAAACTGAATATTCATTGCTGTCTTCGATGCGTATTTATATTTCACAATTTTCCACTGTCAGCATCTAATTACTTCTTTCTATGCATATTGTATTCGACAACACAGACATTGTCTGTTTACGACGACTATCTGTCTCTGACCTGACATTGCTGGAAATCACATGTAACGTCAGGTTCCCTAACGCCTACTAGTTCATTTCTTATTTTGCAATTCAGGCAATAATTAATAAACAACGCTCTCTTATCTTTTGTTTGATTAATTCTTTCCGCTATGCACTGCCGTCTTCATATAAAATTAACTTATTCTTTTATACACATGTGTGCATATTCATCGAAAAAGATACGAGAATGTTTAATTATACAACTTGAATTTTCTTTTCTTATTAGAAATCCTACATTTACTTATTGGTATAGATTTATATATGCATCTATTACAGTTCAAACAATATGGCGCCATAAACTCTCCACAATTTGGCCGGGAATGTCTTCTTAAAGAAATGCTCTCCATTAGAAAGTCGCTGAAGTCATCATATTTGGTTTCTAGTTCAAAGCATTTTTGGCACAGGAATATTCTGATGCTTGCTGTCACATGATAGCCTTCTATGCAGACGGTGCATTGTAGTGATCCACACATTTTATTGTTGCTGTTACTGAATGAATGATTTTTATGATTGCCATGCATATACAGATTCGACACTCAAAAAAGCAACGACCTACACGAATTTAAAGGGAATTTTAGTAGCACTTTGGTGGAAATGCAGATGAGAAACTCGCCGATATCGGTTTTGTATAAGATAGAATAGGATAGCAATATCGGCCGAAGAATGCTTGTGTGTTATAATCAGATGGAACTGAATGCCATTCATTTACCTTATTTTGTAAAGTTCAAATACATTGTCTGGAAATTATCGCTGTGTCTAGCGTGAGTAATTCAGTTTAGCCGACGTGCGGGCTTTAAATATTTTGTAAATATACGTATTTAACACAATAGAATGTGTATGTTTACATAAGCAAAAAAGGAGTAAGTGAATTTACTGTCTGAAAAGGATTTTCATTGTTTGGTTGTTTTTAACAAGTTTTCACAGTAATTCAAGCCTGATGCGATAACTAAATGTAAATTTACTGGCAATATTCGTCATGAAAGTCGTTATGAGAACATCGAGTTTATCCAAATACGGAAAAATGCGTTAAGAAAAAGTTATTTGATTCTAAATACATAATATGTATCTAACATCGATGCAAAAATAGGCATAGAGATTAAAATTCAAAAAAGAACATTTATTTGTCCAATAACATTTCGTAAAAGAACTAGTTATTGTGTCTGTAAATATGCAACAGAATCAATATGTATTGAAATATACAGTTACCTGCGAAAGTATTCTCCTAAGTAAAAAATTCGCTTGCTTTACAAATAGAAGATGAAAAACGACATATTTCGCCACAAATCAATCATTAACGACAAGAACAGCTTAAATGTGGAGTATTTCTCTAATAACTCTGTAATAAAGTTGAATTAAATTTATATCACTAAAAGAAAGAGTATGTATGATTTGATAATTCAAAATTTCAATTGATTATCTGTAATGGTTTCAAAGTTATGAATTTTTTACTCTGCGAAATAGAGGCGATAATTACGTGCGAACTCTCTGTAGCGCGAGTAACTGTCAATGTGTTTTTTGAAAGCTCATCAAAATTTTTATTTTTCGAAAAATGCTTTAAAATTTATCTGAAAATTGAAGGAAAGACAAACGATGGATGAATAAAGAATGGTTCGAAAGAAATTCCAGCAATATACATTTTTCTCAAACAAGCTGATGGTTCTCGTACTGCAATATAACATTTAACGTGTGACATATTTGCAGTCTATGTATATTACGAGAAATAAATTATTATTATTACAATCAAATAATAATCTTATATATATAAATATAAATTTAATTCAACTTGCACCACAAAAGAAATTCATAAATATATCAAAGTGTATTTATCAATCCATTTGCAACACAGAGTTTTTTTGCTTATTGGCTAAAAAAAATGTCTAATCAATTATATTTTTAGTTTACGTAAAAAGGTATAGGTACACCAGTATATACATAACTTATTTTCACTGCTAAATTATCAAAAAAGATTAATTGTCCATCGCGTATACAGCTGGCTTATACGACAATAATACATACTCTTTTGTATTCAAACGTCTATGTATTAAAAATCCTATATTTAAACAAAATTTATCGTATTGCTTGCCTTAACTTACAAACACATATACTTTTGTTTGTATCCTTAACATTTATAGGTTTAAGGAATACATATGATTTTTATCGACACATGACGAATTAAACACGGAAGATTTTTATATCGCCAGAAACAAAATAAAAACTTAAACACCAAGAAGATACTTGTGCCATGAATAGACCATTCATGCATATAGACAATATATTCTCTACACAATATTATCCTAACGAATAAATGTGGTAGCTTGCACTTTACGCTCGGCTTATATTTATAAATATATTCTCTATACAATATTATCCTAACGATTAATGTGCTAGCTTGCATTTTACGCTCGGCTTATATTTATAAAGAGATCATCCATATTTCCACCACGGTCAAAGGTGTTGACTTTCTGAGTGTCTCCACTGTACATACATACATTTATCAAATTTAGGTGTATTTTACAACGTGATTAACCTAGTTATAAATTTTGACGGGAATGTCTATCTTAACAGCAAATATCTTTCTTGTATTGAATAACATGCAGCGTCCGGTTTACTTATCAAATACTAGTTCATTACTTATTTTGCAATTCAGATAATGAACAATCAACAGCGCTCTCTTATATTGTACGATGTTATAATTATATCTTCATTTACGATTATTACGAAGTGTACATACGAGTATAAATATATCAGAGGAGCCCGTGTTGTGTCAAGACATATTTGTCTAATTATACGTTATAATATTGGAGTAATACTCTATTGTTAGGTAGTACAAATCTAAATATAGCAGCATACCGCTGCCTCAACATTTTCGAACATTTGCAGATAGCGCAGTGACGACACAAAGATACATATGTATACAAATAGATACATATATAGTTATCGCGTAAGATGAATGTAGGAGTTAAATATAATAAAAGATTACAATATCTACCGTACATGCATTAAAACTAACAATTATCACAACAGTACATTGTTTCATCTTCTTGACGTTCCATACTCTTTTTCTACGATATTGAGGAAACGAGTAATTAATTCAAAGGATTCGCGTTCATTTTCGATAGCATAGATAAACTGATATGTATTAACCAACAGCTAATGTTCACGCTTTCCCAGAAGAAATAATATATTTACACACTTACATTGACTTATTAAAACGAACAGTTGGTCAAGGTCGCGCACCCTAACTCCGTATCCGTACGAATTACAGCCAAAATGACGTTAATTTCGGATCATACCACATAGCGGCCCACCCTAACCCTATTCGTTGCCGGGGAGGACTATCCGAGCCCCTCGCGCAAACAGATTCGAGTTGCATAAAGTCTAAGAATGCTGATTTGCCGATTTCATCCTAGCGGATGTCTGTGGGATTTCCTGCGATTCCCCGGACACCTGCTCTGTCGATTACGTCATCAGGGGGCCTTCTCCTCGGGGGCGCTCTCCTCGGGGCCGTACAGGGGGCGCTCTTCGGGGCCGTAAGGGGTCCCCCCAGGGGGCCTTCTCTCCAAGGGGCGCTCTCCTCGGGGCCGTAAGGGGGCCTTCTCCTCGGGGGCCGAAAGGGGGCCTTCTCCCCAGGGGGCGCTCTCCTCGGGGCCGTAAGGGGCCTCTAGCGCCATCTAGTAACTAAAGGAGGCCACCAGCACCTGTTATCTAAAGGAGGCCAGCAGCGCCATCTGTTATCTAAAGGAGGTCAGCAGCGCCATCTCGCGGACAATGGACACACCTCTAGTGCGTGCATTATACAGCGTGTCCACGGGCGAGTGATGAGTCATCGGGGGTCGTATATAGTGCCTGGCTTATACAGCGTGTCCACGTCGAGTGACTGCGCTGATGCGCCCATAGTTTACCTACTTGTTACAGTCCAATTTTTCATTGCCCCATTCCCATTCACTACACGTTTACACACCACGTATTTCTTTGTCGTTGATTACAATGCTCGTAATCTCTCAGTTACTGGGGTCAATTACGGAGCGCAAATCAACACGTATCTTCTATTTATTCACCAGAGCCGGACTCTAGCACCGAAGTACGTTGGACCATTTACCATCACTCATGTTGTTTCTCCATGGACCTATGAACTTACAGATCAGACAGGTCAAACATCGATATGGCATGCGAAAGATCTAAAAGCATATCCACCTGATTAAATATATCATCATTCTGCCAACGTAATCTGCGCGAGACACCTAGCAAGGAATTACCATCTTTCTGCTTGCCGCAACACCAGCGTTTTGTTTGGGGCGTGGATTGAATCGAGTAGGTTCACGCCATACTAGCCTCATGACGTGGAGCGACATTTCTTTTATTTTTTTCCCCTTTTGCTTCTTTCTCATGTTTGCATTGGAATCAGTCTATCTTTGTCGGAAACTTTCGAAGTCAGTTTCGTCCGGTAGTAGAGCGGGAATGTTACGGTTAATTAAACACGTTGGCGGGATTTTTAAAAAAGGGAGTGACTTAAAAAAAAAGTAGTTGACAAGTAAGGGGATAGCACTATTTTTTTTTAAGAAACACTTTGTGTGGATTTACGGCTATCCGCTGAATAAGTCCCCGTGGGTACTTCTTACTGTAACTGTACAGTGGTTGATTAGTACAGGGAGACGAACCGTACTAGGATTTGTTTTGATCAACGAGAAGTCATGAAGTACTTATACCCATAACTGACCCTTGCTTCGGCGTTGGATGAAACTGTTGGAAAGGAGGATTGGAGCCAGCATGTGTTTAAACAGCTAAGTGCCAAACGTTTATTTATTTTGTACGTTTTATTCATTTTCCATTGAATTACATTTATTATAACCAGGAAGTGTTATTTATTTGGAAGTCAGTGCAGTGACAAGCGAACCCTGGGCATAGGACTGGCCGGGATAATTTAAGAGTGATCTTTTGCCCCGCCACAAACAGAAAGAGGAACGGGCTTTAATTTGCGAGGAGGATTGAAGGATAGGAGTGTGTGAGACAACCGGGTGCTGCTGATGTATGTCTTAGGGTAATCCCAGTGCACTATGGAGTGAGAGACGTAGGGGGTTTTAGCCGGTAAGAGTCCGGCACTTCCGGGTTGACAGGAGTCCATGAGGATTTCCCTTACCACAAAAAAAAAACGTATGTCGTGCAGAATACTTCCGATTATCTTCTATCCTTATAGAACCTTATTGTCTCTGTCTTAGAAAAGTTGATCAGCTGGTATAGCGGACTCTTAAGTCGGAGGCAACTAAAAAAGCAAATATTTGAATGTTATACCAGCTATAGAATAATATTTAATAACTTACTTGCAGTTTGGACCTAGTTATGCTTGTGGCTTTTCAACACCTTTGTGGTTAATATAGCTCTGACCCTTTCCTCTTGCCTGCTTTATAAGTGTATGCTTTGGTATTTTCTTTTTTTATGGCACATTTTCACCAGTATATATCTTGTCGCTTGAATTCACAATTAGCGTTATTACTCATTTTAGTTAGTATTTCACATTGTTTTCACTCTAACTACACCACAATAAACTGAATCAAACGATTAACTTTAGCCTATAACATGCCTATAACTAATGACAGCCTAGTTATACAGTTTCCTACAAAAGCCACATTAGTCACTGACATGTGTGGTTTTTGCTTAAAACTATTCTTGACATACGTGGTATATGCGGAACCTATGATATTTTAACCGCTCGTAGTTTTGATAAATGGCGTTTTAATGGAATAATTTTGCGTTGGGGACGTACAGCAGTATACTACTAACCTATACGCGGCCTATGTTCAATTCTGAAAAAAACTGACATATGGGGTTTTTACAAAAAACGCCTCAAATATTTACGTACACTCTCTATGATCCAACCCCACACAGAAGATTAATTTAATATCGCGTAACAGACAATCAGTGTCGTTTATTTTTGTATTAACAATGAGGTATATTTTCATAAAACAGCTCTTTTCTCTTATTACGATCTAGGCAGTCTCATGCCCAATGCATTTCATAGTAGCCACGACTAGAGCAACCAGCACGTCGTGTATGCTTGAATGGATTCAAATAAATCCAAGTTGCCCAAGGAAAAAAGGTAACACGAAACCTTTTCCTACATACTTTAGTACTGTTGCACAGGGATCTTTCAGTGCTTTTGGGTATTATTTTGTAAACATGTTTTATGCATAAAATATTTCCTTTCTACGGTATTCGAAGAAGTGAATGTATTCGATTGAAAATCATATACATATGTATAAAGAACGTAGTAGACTTTATATTCAATATAAAGTTCTTGTAGCATAAGATATGACGAAATAGTAAATTCACTTTTCTATACGCACACATATGTACATACATACATGAGCAAGCATTTCTTCTGCAGTAAGCACGTAAGAAATTAAATAAATATGTATTTGCAGGAACTAATTTTAACAGTCGTAATTGAGACTAAATCAGGAATTATTCTCCCTGGATTTGTTTATCATATACACCATCGCTCATGGACCTTTATACGAGAGAGAAAATTTGAAAATACAATAACTTTAAGTATTTGCTCGCTGTAGAAAGTTTGTAGTAATGTTAAAGTGACTTTCTCCATAATTAATTAGGGCATTTCGGAAAGCAATTACAAATATGTAAACGTTTTATGAGAAGAAATTCCTAAATGCGATTTTGAACGCCGGCAGTCGATTACGAATAGAGCTCACAATATATTCAGTAGAGTCCCTATCAACAATGGAGCAGGTAAAGTTGGTTAATACGCCCTTCTAACACCTAAATATTTTACATTGTTTCATATTATTATTCATAAATCAGTTTGCGCGTGACAATCATTGTTAAAAGAGCTGCGAAATAAAATCAATTAATATTCTTATTAATATAACAACCACGTTCGAACAAATATCATAAAAATAGAAATTGCAATAAAGTGCAATATGTTTTTGTGGATAAAAGAACTCTACGATCCGTTCGAAATGGCTTAAATTTTAAGCACGACGAAGTTCAAGAAGGAGACGGCAAAATACACAGTGACATTTCCCTGAACAGAAGATGAACTTTAGCTTGTAGCATGGGCATTGTTGTTCCTGACCACCTTCCGCGGCAGAAGAATAAATATCACTTCCGCTTAACCGGAAGTGGGCATCAACTTCGACTTTTTAAATGGCATGCTATAGAGTAAATTATAAACTCAGTTTCTATGAAAAATTTTACATATATTTCATATATCATACCCTATACCTAAACACCATTCCCTCTGAGTTATTCGCAATTAAAGAAAAAAGGTGCCAGATACGGATCTTACTTTATAGTAATATTACGCCACGTAGGTGTAAAAGAGCCGAATGAAATTTTGCATACGCACAGCTGATATTGTGTAGTTACACAATATTTAAAGTTCTTCTCTGTAACATTGCACGGGGTGTTTAAAAACTTAGTTGCTTAGAAATAAGTTCAATCTTCGAAAAGTAGATTTTTTGGAAGGTATATATTTTCTTAGATATTCTGACTCTCAAAAGTATTCACTTTTAATCTGTATTAGGTATTCCTATACCTAAAATGGAAAGTGAATAGATTGTAACGATTTAATTACTTTTGTATCTAAAATGTTCAGATATGTCAATTTACTGAAGCAACGATGCTTAGGTTATTTGTTTTACATAGTTACTTGCCACTTATTTTGATTACACGAAATACATTGTACAATGTAATGAAGTTAAAATAAAATTGAATTGAAACATTGAAATTGTATTGTAATTCCCGTACCTTTTGTTCATCGGAAGGTATTTTGGCAGAATATACATATAAGTATATACCAGGGTGTGGCGCGAAGAGTTTTGATTAGAAGTTTTTGGGGATGTTGTAATAGGCGAAATCTAAAATTTTATAAGATTACACTATCAATAATGCTGATTTTAAATATAATATTTTCATGAATGATCTACTTTGGGTACACCGGAAGTACCTACATACTAACTCGCTTATTTTAAATAGAACATGGTATTTTTTATTTTATTTTTCAATTCTCTATCAAATTTTGAGTGAATTTCATGTACCATGATCTATACTAAAAATTAATAGTTTTTGAGATATTTCAATTATTTTAAATTTTTCTAGAAAAACACAGTCCCAAATAAATCATGATATTGCTGCAAAGAAACACGCTACTGCAGTGGCGGCTCTTTAATGAGAGCAAGTGAGCCCCTGCAATTTTGAAACAAAACAAACCAAGCGGCGACTAACTGTGAAAGTATTTATTTATTACGTATTCATAGTTATTGAACAGGAACATGGCAGTGAGCGGCGCGCGTAACAACCTACATGATGGATAAAATGATATCAGAACGTGCTTGTACGACCTATGTATTGTGTAACTGCTGCTTCTGATGCCGGCCGGTTTTAAAATAGGTTTAAATTATTTTAAAACTTGATATTCTACATACAGCAGTAACTATATAGCGTATAGCGTAACTGGTACATAAGCAACTAATGTTCGTTTATGCAACCAAATTTACTCGTAATGAGCAATGCCCAACCGTTGTTCCGTCAAGCCATTAACATTACATTGAAGGTCGGGAGAACTGCGTTTTGTTGTACTTCCATATCGTATAATACCAGAGATAAACAAGAGATAGCAAAGTTAATACTAAAAAGTTGCTACGCCTCTGGAATGTGGTGGGGGAGAAGTTTCGGTCTCAACTCATAGAGGCGTATGGATCGCGAAAACCGCGTAATTTAAATGTGTTCCCATATTAGACTAATAATTCAGTATTATAAATTGAAGATGGTATTGCTGTAAATGTTAGACATTGTGCATTTACATCGGTAAATGGCACGATCTTTAACATTTACAGCATACCATCTTCAATTTATAATATGAATGTAATACTAATACCATTTTGAGCTTTTAAACAATAACAGTGTACTGATAAAAGGTTTTGCTAAAAAGAAGCAATCATTCTATAAAGAGAACAATGTATTTTCTTATAAACTAAAATACATATCTACTGCGAGAAATAATGGAGTGCAAAAGTTAAAAAAAATAATTCAATTAAGGTAACGAGAAAAAAACAGTTAATGTGCATTTGCATTGCCCATTTACATAGATGCAATTACCTATTAGTGTTAAACGTATACATTTACATTAACACAATTACATACTTCGTACACACATTAAACTGAATCACTATCTCACAATATAATTCATTTCTTCATTTAAATAAATCAAAATAGGCTCTGAATACTTTTAAGATTTAGGTGTAGGATACCGCTTTTTTGTAACTAATAGCAGGTGTTTTCCAATTGAAATACACTAAGTAGACCGATGGACGGGATGCAACTTTCATTGCATTGTTTATTCCGAAGAATTTTCAAAGTAATTTCTGGCGCCTAATTTGTACGTAACCATATGAACATATTCCTTAAAATTATATTTGTCTTTAATATAGGCAACATTAAATACACCTTGATCGAAGCGCTCTCTGAATGTAGAGACCTAAACTACTTCCCCTCAAGGGGAAAGCGTTTAAAATTTCCATATTCAAGTTTAACAGGGCTGTATAATACATAGCGTGTGAGCAAGATATCCAGTCTGCTCACCGCTGTTGTAGGATGAATCTCGTCTCTGCGTTACAGAATAACACGTTTTCGAGGTTAACGTATGATAAAAAAATCGCAATAAAAAATCTTAAACGGCCAATGCCTCAATTATGTTTAGAAAATAAACAATCTGTTAAAGGTAAAGACGTTATAAGAAAATTCAAAATGGATATTTATCAGAAAAATGACTGCATTTGTGGGTGTGGAATTAAAAATACTTTGTTTTGTTTTCTGTCTTTTGTATTATACTTTTTTTAATTTTGAAATTATGCACTCCCTGTGTGAACCACCCCGAGCCGCCACTGCGCTACTGACTTAAAATTTTACATGGCGAAATGCAAGACATCACTTACGTGCTTCATCCTTTGAAATATATTTTTTTTATACAGCGTGTTTTCCACATACCATTCAATTCCGACAATTTCAAACAATTATAACTCACTTATTTCAAAGAGATATTTTATTATTTTCCTTAACAATACCGAAACTGAATACTTCAACATTAATAAAGCGTAGGCCGTGACTGTCAAAGATGTGACAACTTAATAGTAAATTGTCTATGTATGCATTAGATATGTTTTCACACTTTTCTTCAAAAGGTCATGTTTTATAGCAAGCAATGGCAAATTTAGCATTTACAAATGACGATTTTTTAAATCTTATCATTATTTGCGGTGAATGTAATAGAATTATTAAGCGGACGTGGCGTAGTTTTGCAGAAAGACACGCAGAAAATCCAAAAGTAGCTGATGATACCTACTAATGATTTCTAGAAAAACGCAGTCCGTCCCAAATAAATCACGATACTTTTGTAATTTAACGGGTCGATGGCTGCAGTGGTTAGGCGGCTGACTATCGTTGTGGGAGGACGATAGGTGCCAGGGTTCGATTCTCTGGAGGGACGGTGACATTGTTTCAGAGGGCTTCATCCCGGATCGACTAGCCATTCGCTGTTGGGAGCAAAGTGATTAACAGCGCGGCATCATAAAACGCGATACGATGCTCTCACAAAGCCATTTGAACACAACTCACACACACAAAACTACACCGCGAGAGTTCCAGTGATAGCCAGACAAGCGATACAGCTTACGAAGTCACAGCGACTAAGCACCCACCACACATAAAAAAAAATCACAAGGCTACTGATTCAAACTTTGTCATAGCGAATTATGACTTTACTAACATGTGTCAGCTCTTAAAATATTTAATGTTTTATTCAGGGCGTTACATATACCACTGAATTACAAGAATTTGAAATAATTATAACTCGCTTATTTGAAATACATTACTCTGTATTTTATATGAATTTTTTATTTCTATTTTTATTTTCATTTCCTATACCTAAATCTAACCAGTTTTGATTTATTTAACTATCTACTTAAAAATAATGTAATCTAACATTTCATTAAATTGGTTTGTTTTTATTAACTTTCGTCATAAATTGACCAAATTGAAAGCAGTTTCTAAGCAATCTTATGGTATCATTAGTTACCTTTAGTTTTTCTGGGTACCTTTCTGTAAAAATACGACACGTCCGCTTAATATTAGATTCGGCGTAAATAATGATAAGTCTTAAAAGATCGTCATTTGTAAGCTAAATTTACCATTGCTTGCTATAAAACATGAACTTTTGAAGAAAAGTGTGAAAACATACCTAATGCATACAACATAGAGAATTTACTATTAAGTTGCCACATCTTTGACAGTCACGGCCTACGCTTTATTAATGTTGAAATATTAAGTTTCGTTATTGTTAAGTAAAAAAATAAAATACCTTAAAACCGGTTAGATTTAGGTATAGGGAATGCTAGTATGAATTAAAGGAGAATGAATATAGGAATTGAAATCTGATATAATATACATCGTGTTGTATTTAAAATAAGCGAGTTATAATTGTTTGAAATTGTTGGAATTGAGTGGTAAGTGGAAAACCCTGTATAAAAAAATTTCATTTCAAAGGATGAGGCACTTTAGTGATGTCTTGCAATTCGCCATGTCAAATATTAAGTCAGTAGCGTGTTTCTTTGCAGCAATATCGTGATTTATTTGGGACTGTGTCTTTTCCAGAAAAATTGAAAAAAATTGAAATATCTCAAAAACTATTAATTTTTACTATAGGACATGGTACATGAAATTTACTCAAAATTTGATAGAGAATTGAAAAGTAAAATAAAAAATACCATGTTCTATTTAAAATAAGCGAGTTGGTATGTACTTCCAAGAAAAATCAATTTTTGTCAAGTCCGGGGATCGAGCTGGCCATGCCACTGGTCCTCCTCTTCCAATCCACCTGTTGGGAAATGTAGTATTGAGGTAGTTGTGGATTACTGCAGTGTTATGTACCGGAGCGCCATCGTGCAAAAACCACATTCGTTGACGTATGTTCAAAGGTACATCTTCCAAATACAGTGGTAAACTGTTTTGAAGGAAGTCTAAATAAACTCGGCCATTTACTCGTCCATCAAAGAAATGTGGTCCAATAATACAATTTCCAACTATGCCACCCCAAACGTTTAAAGACCACCTAGTTTGGCTGTGTTCTTGAGTGATATGAGGATTGTCGATTGATGTTCGACTAATATTTTGTATGTGTGAAATACCTATCGCGTTGACTACTATGTGGATTTTCTATAACGCATGCGATCACATGAAATTCATTTTCCTCGGCAGTGCATTTTTCCCTTTCGTGTTTTTCATATTTTACTGAACCGGTACGGTTGAAACGGTCGGTTAATCTTTCCAATGTTTCCTTTTTCGGTTGTCGTCGGCGCGGGATATCTTGCTTCACAAACTCTTTTTGCAAGAACGCAATTTTTCGAACACTCTCCCAATACCCAAATCATATCTATTAATTCTTCAACCGAATAATTCATTTTGAGAATGTATTTCTACAAATTAATACTGTTGTTGTATTATTTGACGTTTGACGTTTTCGTGATATTGCCCCGCCAGCGCCACCAGATATTGGTTGGCTTATACCTGCTATTACAACTACCTACCTACGTGCTAAAAAAGCAATTTTTCATATTAAATTTAAAATATCTTCTAAACCCAAAGAGTTAGGTATAGGGAATGGTTCACAAAAATAAAAGAGCCGATAAATATCTATCGAACCATCATACAAAAATAGGGTGTTCCATTTAAATTTAATAAGAAAATTAAAGATCCGAGTTTTGACTCACTCTGTATAAATGAAATTTTTTTAAATTAAATTCTTGACCCAGCGGAAAGAGAAGACGTAGCCAAATCATGTAGTGGTATGAAAAAGTTTGTACATTTTGTTTCATGTCGGAAAAATGGTCATAACTTTTTAAATATTCGGTATAGATTCGGCAAACCGTATATAAAAACGATCGTAAAAATAAGCAGATTTAAAAAATGCAAAAAAAAGTATACCGTTCCATTTAAAAAAATAGAAGTTTGGTCTGGTACAGCGTTACAGAACACTCTGTGTAGTTGCAACTAATTTTAAAATACGAAGCTTAAGAATACCTACACATTTCCTCAATAAAGTTTTTTAATATCTTTTACAATGTCGGATTAATCGAGCTTCCACGCACTAATGGACCACCCTGTATATACAATATCAATATCCTTCGGAAAAGCCTGTTAAATAAATTTTTGTGTATAACCAGAAGCCAGGACGTATACATCCGCATAGCAGAGGCATATCACCGTGGGATGAAATAAGAAGATCTTGTGTGCACATCATATATTGTAAGCTATCTGCAAAAATAGCTAGGTATTTATAAGTAGCTCTCGTCGGGAACCAGGTTAGTTGTTAAAACAATTTTGTAAAAATTAGAAGAATATAGCAAATTTATTTACCCTATCTATTTTCTTTGATGTAAAAGAGTTTAAATAATTGAGACTAATAACGGGAATCACTAATGACTCGAAAACCGTAAAAGACAAGCTAATATGTTTAATAATCAATGACAGAGAATTACTAAGTATATACAAAAATGCGATTATTTATAGGGTATTCTATTAAAAAAAAAGTTACTTCCATCGATATGGACTTAGTTCAAATTAAGGTTAATTTTGGACGGCCCCGTATACATAGACATAATTGTGCAGGCGTATATTTGATACGTTGTGTTTCATCTAGTATTGTGTGAAATATAAGTTCAACTGCAATGGTTTTTAATATAACCTTACAGTTGGCCGTATTTTTGAAAAAAATTAAAAAAAAACAAAAGCAACTGATTTTAGGCATAATGTACCTTAGTAGGTGTTGATGGAGAATTGTATGAGCGATCTAAAAAATGTGCCGTACTGATTAAATTAAGAAAGTTGACGTGAACTTCCGGTAAACCGGAAGTGATACAAAAACGTAAATAATTTCGCCAATGAGACCAGGTGACACTATCCATAAGTGTAGGTTTTTAGAATTGTAGGATTTCAGAAACATCAAAATATTCTAACGAACCAGTAACGTGAATAACCCACTATCGGGTGTCAACGAGATCATGTATCAGCCCGCCATTTATTTATTAGTTAAAATAAAACTTTGAAATTCGGACCGTATATATGAGTGATTGGTGGGCTTCTTCAGGTGCACTCAGTTTTTTAGCTATAGCACTTCCGGTCAAACCGGAAGTGAGGTTAATTTTGAATTTTTAAATACAACACGCATTATTTCTGCTCATATTCTGTTTCTTCTAAGCAGGTTATAAACTTAACCTTCTAACTTTATGCCCTCTACCAAAGGGGATTCCCTTTCCTTATTATCATAGGAAACTAGAGTCGAGTGTATCTCATTTGAAAGGCAATTAAATTATCGATATAACGACACCATAGATTTTATTGAAACCGTGGACAAGAACGTCACGAAAAACGTTTATATAAATTCTAATTCATTTTTGCAGAAATATACAGAAATAAATGAAGGTTTTTGCATTATGCATTGATCTTACGTTACACTGAACTTTAATTCTAAAAAAAAACATGGAAAAACAAGTTTTTAATTCCTTTAAAACGCGTTTCCTTGAAAATTATGAGTAGCTTTAAAAACCAAACCATTAGGAACATATACAAGTAAATAGCAAATAATCTTATTAAAATTTTTAATGAACAAAACCAAACCCATAAAGGAAGTTGAAATAAATCATTTCAATAAACAACAACATATTGTGCCCAGAATTTCATGAAAAATGTTATTTATTGCTTAGCAACATTTAAGCAAAAATTGACATTTTAAGTGTACTTACGTTATTCAAAATTAAAATGGTTTTACATACTCAGTTGCAGAAAGAGTTGAAATAATTGAGACTTTTGTCGCGAATAATAATTGCGCCAATTGTCAAGGACTCAAAGACATTTTAAAAACAAGCATTCTTTTTATTTTACACCTATTTGCTATATATTCAGTATTTTGTCAAATTAATATGTATACATCTCACGCTTAATGTTAATGTAATATAATTATAATATAAATAAGTAAACTCATGGCAACGAATTAATAGAAACGAGCCACCGATAGCATATACCTACTTCTAGGAGTAATGGTAAAGCGATATACGAACACCTGGCGTTATATGACGTATTGGATATTTTTTGTTTGAATTCTTAAAGCACGGGGATAGAGGATAAATTTACTAATTTCATAAACGTGCCTAGTGTGCTGTGTAATAAATTCATTTTTTGCCGGTACACATGTAATGCTTAACTACTCGGAAACTCTAAGCCGAAGCTTTTCCTTTTCCCCAAAATAAACTTCATATTAATGGTAAAGAAGCATTTACTCCCATAAAATACGTTCTTGTGCTCTATATTTAGCTTAGTACTTACTACTAAATATTATGCTGTTAATTAATAAGGAAGCGTCTTACCGCAAACGAAAAAGCAAACGCATTCTAGTCGTCTGGCGGAAGGTAATTTAGTTGTTGTTGATGTATGTACTTGAAATTAAAACAATAAAGCTATTTAATCCAATATATATATATTGTAATGTTATAGTCAATGTTTACAATTCCACTTGTCAGTTGACAGATGATCCAGCTGTAGGTAATCTAAAAAAAAAAAAACACTAAATTAATTGAATATTCATTAAACTATAACCAACTAGCTGATCTGTGTATTTCTTCAATTTAATTTAATTCTATTTTATAAAATATGTAACATTAACATAGAATCAGACATCACTTTCCGTAATATATTTTTTACCATTGTATTGGTATCTCGCCCTCCTAATTTGGCCAGAAAGGCAACCTAAAATAATTAAAATTATAAACTACTTAAGTAGTTTATACATTTTCAAAAAATAAAAAATATGAATAGCTACAATACCTTTTTGTAGCTATTCTTATTTTGTTGAAAAAATTAATATGAATTTTTTTCATCCGGTATAGCATCTAATGTATACTAAGTAGGTTTTAAACTACATATATAGCTTTTAAAAAATTTTAAAAATTACTGACAATATAATTTTAGAATGAAAATATTACATACGAATAATATAGGTTTTGCATATGGATTACACCATATCTTAAGAGTGATAATACGAACGACATGATATGAAAAAATTATATAATTGTGGAATCATATTATTTGGCCAGCAAATCATTTTTTTTTTTGACGTGATTATTTGGGAAACTATAAAACTCTTAACATTTTACATTCTGGTTCATGCTTATGACACTAAATAAATGATTATGATTAACACAATAGTCATGTTGAATACAAGTGAAACAAATCTATTTATAGCTATTTGATAATGTTTTTCAAAATTACAGAAGAATTCAATAAACTTATTAGATAAAGTTAAAATTTATGAATAAATAATTTAAAAAAGTGATAAATTGATGACAAAAAACTGGTATCATAGATCAGTGGAGTAGCATAGAATAAATATAAAAATGTACAAACCATCTTTTTCTGTTCATCTTTTGAACTTAATTTTGTTTCCCACGCATGTAAATCATCAATAGATTTCACTGGCAAATGTTCATTAAAATACTCAATTGATGATATTTCATCGTCATGATTGTTTAATATAGGTTGTGGTCTGTTCTGTTCTCTCAGGACTTGAAGAACCAATTTCAGTTGATTTTTTACTTCTTTCAAATCGTTTTCAGTTCTTCTTTTGTATTCTGAAATTTAAAATAAAATGGTTTGAGGACATACCTAATAAATGATATCCAATTAAACTTAAGAAATATACACATGAAATCCAAATTGTGAATTACAAAGCAAATAAATATGAACTAATAAATTATTGTCTAATAATATACCTTTATCAAACTGGCAACAACATGTACAACAATCTCTTTCCTTCTGAAACATGCCACCTTTAATGGTTGATGTGGATGCAGAACTCATCGACAATGACTGAACACTTTTTGGAGTGAGACAATTATCTCGACAATTATCCAGATTTTGACTTTGTACTGTATCATGAGTCAATCTTTTTTTTCCTGGGGCCTTTGGGAAGTGTATGTGTACATCATCTGTCTCTGTTTCTTCATCACTTGATGACAGGAGAATCCTTTTTCTGATTTTACGACTTTCCCTGTGAGTCTCTTCATTATCACTGTTCAGATCTGACTGAATTTCCGCTAATTTTAATTTTGGTAAGGCCAAGTCATAAGATTCTGAAAATAATAAAATTAAAATTTATGAATAAGCAATTAATAAGCATAAAAATATTAATAAAGAAATAAAATATCCAGTTTGCCTCGACAAAGTGTATTTAAAAAATGAGTTTCTGGGACTGACACTATACACACTTTTTAAGTTAACCCTTATGATGAAAATTGAATATTTTTGAAACAAAGTGGTGAAAATCATTTTTTAAATACACTTTGTAGAGGAAGATTAAATGTTTTATTCCTATCCTAAAATTTGCTACTCTACTTAAAGAGTTATTTCCTCAATATAGAAATATTAATTCTACACATATTCTTGAACCATTCTATTTCTTTGAGACTGGAGAAAAAATTTTGTTTTTAATCTATGTAATTATATCAAACTAAGAAATAAAAAAAACCGTTTAAAGTTGTTATAGTTAAACACAAACACTTACCAAAAACTCCCAAAATACGAATGCTGTATAAGACCCAAGCCTCATTCGGTTCTTGATATTCTCTTACAGCTTTTTCATAGAGTTTTTGTGAGTTTGAACTTTTCAATGTAGGCCAATAACACCTGTCTCCTTTTATCCACAATTGTGGCACAATCTGAACTCCATCATCAAATTCGACCACACACCAAGCTTTTCCCATTATGCAGAGTTTGGTATAAGTCTATAAACATTTTAGATACCAACCATTTTAAATATCTACTAAATACATAAAAATATTATAAGGCTAATAGTTGATTG
Organism: Holotrichia oblita; assembly: GCA_023690525.1. Classification (NCBI taxonomy): domain Eukaryota; kingdom Metazoa; phylum Arthropoda; class Insecta; order Coleoptera; family Scarabaeidae; genus Holotrichia; species Holotrichia oblita. The sequence goes on from CM043017.1 coordinate 65,417,830, forward strand.
TGGCGTCAAGTGGCAGTATACTTCAGTTGTGTAGCAGTGGAAATATGCCAAAACCATCAGCATAGGGTATACTAAGACATTTTGATGTTATTTTTGATATAGGCCAGAATGACAAATCCTTGCACAAGTGTTCAACATAGAAGCATGAAATATATGTTGATGGACAGGGCTTTTGGTATAAGTCTTTGATAGCTGAATACTGTTTTCCAATCACGACATAACACTCAAGATTTTTGCTATATGCGATATTGAATATTTTTACTACTTTTCCATCTATAATACAACAATTATCTGGCTGTTTTATTGAGAAAAACCATTTTGATATTCGTGTGGTTTTTAACTGTTCACCAAAACTAAGATTTGCAATCAGTGGTCCATCTGAATGATATACATTATCTGTCAAATTATCCTGTTTATTATAGTTTTCATATATAAAATTGGTACAATTCTGCATTTCAATGTACCTTCGATGTATTTGTTGCAAAGGTTGGTCAGGCTTGCTTATAAAAGACTTTAGGTGTTTCATAAAATTTTCAAATGGGAATGCACTATATGAGTCCAGATGACCGAACCTTTCAACATCATCCTTTAGATGAATTAAACCATGGACATTGTGGGATACATATTTAGCTCCATAAATAATAATAAAATAATCTATGAAATGTTTTATAAGTTCGTGGGCATACTGCAATTGCGCCATATCAGTATTGTCTTCTGTACAAAATATCCTTAAGGCAACATGCAAAGTTATTAAATGATCGTAAATCTTACTTGGCAAAATGCCAGACAATACAACAGGACATGTATACATAATGAATTGCCTTAGCTCTGTGGCTTTCCACTTGCTACAGTTATTTAATTCCTGAGGTTTTCGGGCAAATTCTTTTGAAATAAATGACTTTAGATCAAGCAGCCTTTTTGAGATAGCATCAACTTTTTTACTCGGTAATCTAACATTTAAAGGACCTTTTAACCATAAAGCAATCACTTTTTTCACAACTCCTATACAAACTAAATGCATGTAATCTAAGGGTATTTGATTTACTATATCAAATTGTGGAATAGTGAGCAGGATTGAATTGCCTAGATGGTATTCTGGATTTTCTTGGGCAACAAATGATTGCTTTGTGCGCTTTCGAGAAGAAGTTAGAGGAAAACTCATACGACCTTCTATAAAGTTTCCCTCTTGCTCACATTTTGTACAGCTAAAGTATCCCGTATGACCTTTAGTTTTTGTTATGAAAGACTTAGCTGGCGCATCTGCTACCATACAGAAAATTGAAATGTTCAACCTTTTACCTTCAAAAACCAAGCCTTCATTAATCAACTGATTGATGTCCTCCACAAAACTCTCTAAAAATTGATTTGAATCTTCAGGTTTAGAATACCCATGGTAAACACCTATTAAAAAAATCCTGGGAGATGGGTGAATACACCCAAGAATGGGCCACAACTGACTAGAACTAGAATCTGATATGGGTAATCCATCAATCCCAATTTTTTGTCGAATTTCTTCAAACTTAAATGTTTTATATTCAAGGTTTAAAACTTGTACAATTTGTGATTTGATGTCAAAATGGTAACAATTCCCAGGAGGCACTGATTTTATCAAAGTAGTCCTAGGGGTTTTGAGGAGGGTTCGATAGTCTTTTGGAAGTTCATCTTTGTGCTCATGTTTACGCAAAACTGTCAATAAACCTGAAACAGCCCTACGTTTGATGTTGTATTTTATTGCCCAATTTCTAAGGTCACCAAGTAATGACGGACTCGAATTTTTTTCATATTTTTCACCTCCACTTATTAGGTAATTATTAGAATGGTTTGTTGTATTACAAACATTTAAATCATTATGAAGTTCACAAAATGGTGATTTATTGTTGCTATTGCTACACTCAGTGGCACAATTTTCAATAAAATCACTCATATCTGCATCATTATTAGAATAGTTTGTTGTATTAAGAACATTTAAATTATTTTGAGGTAGACAAAATAGTGATTTATTGTAGCTACTGCTATATGCAATGGCATAATTTTCAGTAAAATCAATTCTGTCTGGATTAGGGGTTGAAACATCACTTCCTAAATTATGCTTATTTTCCTGTGTTTTTTGGGGTAACTGATTTTTTATTCTAATCTTTGGTTCATTATTATTGCTAATAAGACGACGCATATGTCTTGAAGAAACATCAAGAATAGATTTTCGTTTACGGTGTGATGACATTTTCCTGTAATAAAAGAAAATGTCTCAGATATATTTTAATCACCACATATGAATCATATTATGAAAAAAAATTATGATTCTAACATTTATTTCACCAGAAAGCAAAGCTAAATTATAAATAAATATCTAAATTTTGTTATTTAACAAAAATACAGTTTTCATCATTTTTCTTAAAAATTTTAACTAATGTCATTAAAATGTTACAGATAAAAAGTATACTGAATAGTTTGGTTATTAAGAAGAAATAAGAAAGACTTTAATAATTTACCACAATTTACGACCGAAAAAATAAATTAGAAATTTCTACACCTACTGGCGTTAACCTAACCTGTACCTACAGCACATATATACACACCACACCACCACCAATTTTTATCGCCATAAAAATAAACAGAGTGAGAATAATTTTCACGTACCTGTTCCTTGTGGGTGTCTAAAATGAAAAAATAGAACCAAACACGACAAGAAAGCAACACTGTAACGAACGAAATCAACACGAAATGAACAATGAAAATGAAAATGGCGAACGGAACGGGCCATCGGATGCGCCTGCGTAAGCATAGGTGGTATCTTGTCACGTCACGTGTGTTGATCGCAGCGCCGTCATGTAGATATTCACTGGATATCCAACGGATATCCTGCTATAGACCGATATTTTCCGTTTATAGGAATATCCATAGATATCTATAGGATATCTATTAGACATTAAGGAAGTAATTCATTTTAGCGCTTATTAATATATTTTCATACTTGATGCATTATGTTTTAATTTTTTAACATTTGTATACAATTTCAGACTATGATATTTTGTTTATATTATATCCGTCAAAGATATCCATTGTACATCTAATGGATGTATGTCATGGATATGGACATCCGGTGGATATACGGCTATCTTATAGATATCTAATGGATATTGTGTGTCGTCTGGGTAATAGCTTTTAGTTAAACAAATAAATACTTTAAAAGACTGTGGTAAATTCATGATACACATACAAATGTAAACCAAACAAAAATATCAACTTGACTTAAATAAAAAAATATAGATTTAAAGATGTGTATCTTACAGCAAGCACAGCAGAATAAATGTTATAACATTTTCAAACAAAGCGCTATTTTAATGTAAATATTTAGTTAAAAATAAAACTTGAATAAGGTATAAACTAATAGTGTAAATATTTATAGTAATAATAAATTGAATATAGTATAAAGTGTAAATAGCATATAGAAATAAATAAAATATATAAGACAAGCCACTGAAATCTATAAATCGGTTAAATCTCATAGACATCAACAAAGCATAAACTACAACAAAGCCACAAGTGCAAAATAACATAAGTTTGTAAATTATGCAAAGAAAGCCAAAAGAGTGAATACATCAATGCAGAGAACACCATTCATTTTGCTGCTGATTATTTTGAACTCCTCAAAGACGTGAGGGATATGCAGAGGCAGAGGGCTAAACGTAACAAAGAAGATAACGGTCCCGACGACAATATACTCATCTTAGACGGTACAGATTACAGCGTTGGTGGGTGATTTTCTAAATTATAATAATTATACATATATGAAATGAAACATAAAAATAAAGTATGATTATTAAACAGTATGCAACCTGGCTGTATGATATCTGAATACTGTAACATAAAAAAGTTTTTAAATGTCAAGAGACTGTTTTCCTAAACGATATGCGAATATAACTAATTTTTTCAACACTTACTATTTAAGAGAACTTACTAACCGTGCTTTTTTTAATGAAATAGCATTTAAATAAGCGTGCACATCTCTACTGCTGCTAGCAGTACATTATTCTAAATACGCAGAACAACAAATTTTAATTTTTTATTTTTCTTTATGAATTATATACAAACTTGTTTCCTAATAATTATTATAAAAACAAATATCTTCTATCACGTCTGGTATTATAAACAAATGAAATTCATATTGATCATACAATACTAACATACAATACTACAATACTAACTAACTATATGCTGTTCTGGGACGTATTTAGAAAGTCATTCTTTTCACTTTCCTTTTATATTAGGATGAAAAACATTCCCAAATTAAAGTCCGACACTAGTCAGCAAGCATATCGCCCTGATAGCGTTTTTCAATAGTGGAAATATCCTGATGAAATCATTTCCCACGCTCGTCACTAACATCGCCAAGGTTTGGGGGAAAGATATTCAGGTGCGAATGCAAGAAATGTATTTTAAGACTCATATTACAGCCTAATGCATGGTAACTTCTAAGAAGTTCACTAACAATTTCCTCATAATCTTCAGATTTTTATTTCGTAAGAGATTCTTTGTCACACCTAAATGTATTCCAAGCAGTCCCTTCTAAATCCCTCAAGGGTACGTCAAATTCTCGATCCTGTTGTAACAGATTAATCCGGGGTCCTATAAAAATCCTCTCTTTAAGTTTTGCCTCAGATATATTAGGAAATTTTTGTTTAAGGTATAGAAATCCTGGTCCCTCTTTGTCCAATGCTTTGACGAAATTCTTCGTCAGACATAATTTTATGTGTAATGGCGCTAAAAGTATTTTATGAGGCTCCACCAACGAATTATGGACTACGTTCTTTTCTCCAGGACTATATTGTATTCTGGTTGGCCATTGCTTAACAGTATAGTGCAAATTTCTCGTTCGACTATCCCATTCACAAAGGAAACAGCAATACTTTGTGAACAAGTTGTAGACCAAGTAGAATTACAACTACTTTGAGATCACCACTGATGTAACATTTATAGGTTTTGTTATTGATTTTGTCAAGAAGGCGTGTCATATTATCATACGTTTCTTTCATGTGCACGGCATGACCAACAGGAATGGAGGGGCAGATGTTTCCTGTATGTAGAAGGACAGCTTTCAAACTCAATTTAGAAGCATCTATAAAAAGACGCCATTCTTCCGGTTAGTGTTTGTAACCTAATTCTCACATTAAACCTTCTAAGACCTTCTTCAGTTGAAAAATACTGTGACAGTTCTTTCTGACGATTTCGATATACAGAAATACGCGTACCCGGAGCTAACAAATTCCATCCTTGCAGTCTTGATCCTAATATTTCTGCCTGAGTTTTTGATAAATTGAGATCTCGAACTAGGTTATTTAATTTCAATTGATTTATTAAATGAGGCGTGTCCTCTTGAGATGGCAAATATTCTTCATCTGTGTCCGACAACTCTGAAATGTAGGTATCCTTCTATCTCTGTTTCAACATGTTCTTGGTTCGAAACATCCGTAGGACTTGGTACTGGCAAAGCTTCAGAATGAGGAACTGGATAAGTGACAGAAAGTAAATTAGAATAGGTAATTTTATCCTTATTTTTACGGGAAAACCCGAAGGTCTTTATACAGCAAAAGTAGCAGTCTGTCGAATGATCCTTCTGTTCTCGCCATATCATATACCTACCAAATGGCATAGCTACGCTCTTACCTATTATCCAGCTCCTCAAAGTAACACCACATCGTGCAAAGACATTGTGAGGGGCCCACAACTTGTCTTGATTTGTAATTTTTAATTTAAAATAAAGGTTATACGATTTTTCTATTAACGGTGTAATATTTCGTCTATGCTGTTGAACGGTGAATTCTCCATATACATAACAAAAACTGTTAGGATTGTTTACTTTCATTCGTCTCTTCTGCTTCTACGTGACGTAATGCCACTATAAAGTAAGATCGCTATCTGTCACTTTTTTTTTAATTGCGAATAACTCAGCAGGATAGTATTTAGGTATAGGTATAGGGTATGATACATGAAATATGTGTAAAATATATCGTTGCAGCTGAGTTTGTAATTAAATTTATAGCATGCTATTTAAAATATTGAAGTTGATGATATTTATTCAAAAATATTTTCATGTGATAGTTCATATTCAACGATATCTGACCACAAAATTTTGTTTTACGGTTCCGTTTCGTTTGTATAATACTTTAAATAGGCCATTCTCACCAATCAACCTGTATATTTGTATATAGACGCTGGTCAATAAGAAAATACAATTATTACAGGTAAACATACGTACATACATGATTGAAATAATGATACCTATGGAAGTAAATAAATGTTAAGCGATTTATTACGTTTAATACTGGCCCGGTATTTGTAGGATTGTTGCGAGCAGGTAAAATACCCTTAGGTATATAGCATATATAACCGTATTACATAAAGATGCAGTATTATAGGTAATATAATCGGGGAAGGTGTCTAGGTTTTATACAGGCTTTCGAAGGAAAAACGGATGCAAAGGCCAACATTTCCTCTCGACTCCTTCACAAGGGCCTCATGTTAGCCAATGTTACTCATCAGCTCCGGCAGGACGGTTAGGAGGAAAGAAATGTTACATGGCCTTACAAACAAAAAAAGTTGAAAAATGTACAGTATGCCTCAAAATTTAAATAATTAAGGTTAGTTCAAAAGATATGTTATATACAGAAAAGACTTCGAAATAATTTTAATTAGTAAAATTGTATGAACATAGGTACTATATAGAAATTGAATTTCAGGCCATAAACAACGGAGTTCGTTACATTATCATACATATTGTAGTTTTATAGTACGTATATTAAACTATAACTTACGTTTGCTTGGTATTGAGTAAATACGCAAGACATCATACGTCAATGTATTGTATATGTAGTATTGTATATGTGTACAATGTTCAGAATAATAATAAAGTTGTTCTTTCTATTTTACTATGACGGAATGTAAAATCTAATACTATACGATTATAATGTACAAGTAAAGTTATTGCAAATGTTCGGAGAATACCGAGTCAAAATAACTCTCTTCACTGTCAAAATTGGTTAATATGTTTTCCAATTAGCTTTATTAAATTCATAATAAAGTAAATATTTTCCTCAATAAATACAATTTATTCTTCGAACTGTATAGACAGCATTTAGACGAACCTAGGCGGGAGTAATTATCGCTCATTAAAACTTCCTTTAATTACTCGCGTTAGGGTTATTTAAAAAACTTTAGTATGCGATACATCTATAAATGGCCAGCAGCAACGAATGGACTAAAGGGACGTTGTCTAGTTCGACCACGGCTACCTGGTTAATCCTCTAATCAATTAGGCTTCTTTAAATCCTACCGTCGAATTCGACCACGTAAGAGGGTGAATACATTTATGTAATTAACGGATTAGATTGATTTGATTTGATTTGATTTGGTCCCTGGTTACCGACCGGAGCTGCTTAGTAGCGTGCCCTTATAACACCGCGGCCTGTGGCCTATTGTATTATTCGGTACCAAGGGAATTTCCTTATGTAAACAGGTTAGTCGCTTTTACTAGGTTTAGTAGCCTGTGTGGTAGGTCCTTTTCCGGTAGATCTGTCAGCTGGTTAATTGGTCACAGCAGTGGCAGTCTTCGTCGTTCCAGCGCAACGCACTCGAATATGACATGGTAGGCTGTCTCCTCCTCCTCATTGCATAGTCTACATATAGGTTCGTCCTTGAGGATGCCAACCTTATGTAGATATTTCCTTAGACAGCCATGCCCCGTTAATAGGCTCGTGACTGTTCTAAGCTGTAACCGGCTGAGAGTCAGCACATCCGCGGTCAACTGCCGTGATGGCTGCCTCATCATTTGTTTGCTATGAACCTGCCCTTCAACGCTCCTCCAGTGTGCCTGGTGTGTTTTTGCAATCCACTCAGCCACTGCTCCGCGTATGGCAGTTCTGGTTATCGCCAGACCCGGTTCAGGTCCGGTGAATTTTGTTGCAGAACCTTTCCTTGCTAGCTTGTTTGCTATTTCGTTACCTGGTACACCCTTGTGCCCCGGAACCCACACCAAAGTTACCTTGTTGTGTTTGGCCAGGGTTCTTAGGTTTACCAGGCACTCCCAAGCCAGCCTCGAGGTTATCTGATAAGCTGCTAAACGGATTAGATTAATATGTTGTCAATTCAACCGCACTTGCAAAGAACAGACAAGTAATAGAGGTATAAAAGTGTATTTGTATTTGCAGATAGAATCGCTTTCACAATTTGTTAGAAAATGTATGTACCTTCCCATATTTACATAAAACTAAAAATTTGCACTCTCAAATTAGAACAAGTAAATATGTGCATACGAATATTTACTTATACAAAAATTAATATACAAAACAAAAAATATTATACATATACAGATAGAATTGCCTTTACAGTTTGTCAAAAAACATAGATATACGAGTATATTTACACAAAATAATGATATGAATGCATGACCTTATATGCTGTACTTTATATACAATATGAAAATTGCCTAATTACCTCTGAGATTATTTTTCGATCGCCCGAATAAACACGTGGTCGAACTATTTTTTCTATTAATCAATAATTATAAACTCCGCCTCTTCAGGTAATTAGGATTAATCCCTTATGTTATTCCTTAATCCCTTCGTTGCAAAATTGTGGTCGAAGTGAACGGTCGGTTTAAATAAAATTCATTACGGTGGTCGAACTCGACATCTCCGGACAAAAGAATGCCACCAAATCGACGAAAATGACAGATTTTCCAATGATCTCAAACATCTTTGCGACAGAAGTCACGTTGTTGCTGTTATGTGAAAGGAAAATACTTCGAGCATTTACTTTTCCTTTTTATCTTTATTATTTGTTCATAAATAAAATTGTTTCATTGTTACTTTATATAAATAAATGACAATTGTAGGGTAAACACAAAAAGTTGCGTATCGACAAAGCCGTCCATTTATGAATCGATATTTATTAAAACTATCCCTTTCAAACTATCTAGCACTTTCATTTAAAACTCCGTGTAAAAAGAATGCGAAATGAATCCACGTACAACAAATACAATTAATAAGAGACATCTATGATTAATATGTTTAAAGTATATTAGCATTACTTTCCTAGTTAACAGTGTCTAATCACTAATCAGTAAGAGGGCGCCAAATACCCGAAACCGATGTGTGTCAAGGGAATATTGCAGGTATGCTGAAAAGTAAAGTTACGTGCGAATACATAGTGCGAAAAACTTATTTTAACCCTTGTTTATAACGCTCAATTTGATCATGGTGCTAACTGTGACGCATTTCATCATGCTAGGTTACCAACAAGCAAAATATCGTATCATTAATTTAGGGCGTAAAAGATAATGAGTGTACATAACGAGCGCTATGCTATCTCTGTATTCGTTAGAGGCAATTTACTATACACTTTCCTGTGTGATTGACCATATTGAATTAGCAAAACTATTCGAGTCATACAATCATAATTCTTACACATGTTTTCCAAAGACTGTGCATGAGGTATCAGTAACACACTAACATATAAAAGGCATTTTTCCGTAACGTGACATATGGTCACGCGACTGTTCGTAACCACACAAACAGTAACGAACAATTCGTAACGCCGACAATGCGTTAACGTCGACACTCGAAACTTTGCATACCTATACCCAGCTGAAATCGTGTAGTTCTATAGAATTTGAAGCTCTTCTCTGTAATATTATACAGGGTGTTAAAAACTTATTTGCTAGTTCTTCCACCCTGAATTGTGAAAAACAGACCGTATATAAATCAAGAAATCATGAATTGATACGCCGAATAAGAGATCCTTTAGGCAAGTAAAGCCAGATGCTATTGGAAGAACCACAAGTACAGGTATGATAAAAATAGTTTTCAATATACATACGACAGTCCCCACTTTTAAATGTAGCCCGTGTGTCTAATTTTAGATATACGTATGTAAACGCTCTATTCTAACTTTTTTGGATATACTACAGCTCTTTTAACTTTACAGTTTTTTTAACTTCATTATAAAAACTAAATTTCTGTACTGTTATAGTGCACGTAATGGCATTCATATACATAGTCGATGTCAGTAATTTCGCAATATTATAATTTCGTGTTTTTTTTATAGAATTTTGTTATATACCTTTCCTGTATTTATCTTTACTATACAGACCACCAGCCCCAATGCACTTTTGTATTCGCGCATAAGAATCGGTATATTTATTTTAAGTGTATGACTTTTTTGACACCGAAGTTTTATAAGTAGTAGTAAGATAATATAATATCGACTTGTATATGACACGGAACCAACAACACCAGAAAACATGCAGCAGAAAATAAGACATGCATGTACAGACATTTCTGAAGATATGTTACTGCGTGTGCATAGACATTTTTCCGTGAGAATACAAAAGTGCATTGGGGCTGCTGGCCGCCAATTTGAACATTTAATTCGATAGCTGGCTGCTTTCTTCAACTGTTTACCTTATCTAAAAAATGTCTACATGCTATTACAATTTATTTTCTACTTTTATATTTAACAAACGAAGGAAAAACATTGCTGCACTGAGTTTTATTATGTCGTAATTTTTTGGAAATATCTCGATTAATTACCGCTGTCAAATGTACTACTTAGCGGATTTTTTCACCCTGTTTTTTTCATACAATGCATTCACTTTGTTGAAAGTAAGATATACTTTTTTTTCTTTTTGTTAACATTTGTAACATTGGGAAGATCCATGAATATGTAAACAAGCTACACACATCAACATAATCTAAGGATATCAATTTTTATTTTATTTGCTTGATTTTATAATATTGTCTTTTGTTGTTTAGTTTGGTTGCTAGGTAACTTATAAACAACTATCTGTCAAAAGTATCCATTAAAAAAGTACAGTTAATGATAAATCTTAAAATGTTTTGAATTTTAACTTTAGTGTGTTACTTCTCCCACCAATTCTGCGTTGTTTCACAAAAATTAGTACCCATTGATAAGTATAAGCGTAAATTGCGTTAAAAGCAAACATGAATGAACAAAATAGACGTCGGAGTTGGAGTAAGAGTAAGTTGGAAGTTGGAGTAAGACAAGTTGATGTAGCGGAGCTGCTAGGTACAACACAGAGCGTAATTAACCGACTATGGCGACGTTACAGAGATACAGGTAATCCCAGGGAACAACATCTTGGAAGAAGACGCGCCACCACTGCTACGGACCGGTACATCACTCTTCAGGCTCGCCGACAGAGTTCACTTACTGTTACTGAGTTAAAATCGCGTCTCCAGGTAGTGCATAACGTGACAGTCCACAGCCAAATCATCAGGCGTCGTTTAAGAGAAGTCAATCTTCACTCCAGACGCCCCCTTAGGGTTCCACCATTAACCAGAGGAAATCGAGGACATCGAGTAAACTGGGCTCGAGGACACTTAAACTGGACTCGAGAACAATGGTCGACTATATTTTTTTCTGACGAGTCGCGATTCAGATTACTACCAGATACTCGCAGATTAAAAGTCTGGCGTCAGCCTGGTATTGCAGCAAGGCTACAGCATGCCCAAGAAGTGCACAACTACCGAGGTGGTACTGTAATGATATGGGCGGAAATTATGCTAGGTAGGAAAACTGATCTCGTTTTTCTAGATCAATTCTTAAATACTGAGCAATATATCCAGAATATTCTTGAACCTATTGTTTAGCCATTTGCAGAAGCGTTGGGCCGAAATTTAACCCTTATGCATGACAATGCACGACCACATGTGGCAAGAGTTGTTACCGATTGGCTCAATGAAGCAAGAATTGAGGTTTTGCCATGGCCAGCTCAATCCCCAGACCTCAATCCCATTGAGAGATGGGATATGCTTCAGAGAAGATGCCTGCCACATATGGACGCTATACAAAATTCTTTCACAACAGTGGAATCTTCTTCCACAAGAAGACTTAGACAATCTTATTCTGTCTATGCCAAGAAGATGTAGGGCGGTTTTAAACTCCATTAACTTTTAAACTTTATTAATTCCTTAATCTTAAAATTTTTTAATTCAATATAAGATTAATTTTGAATTGTTGTTTAGTTCCATTTTGTAGAATTTCTAATTTCTAATTAACAAATTATTATTAAAATTGTGTTAAATATTAATTTAAGTTAATTTCACTCATAGTTTATTTTACATTTAACTTTCAAGACAAAAATGGGTAAAAAGATGCACTAAATTATGTTTTTTAAGCAAAGAAGGTATATCCTTAGATTATGTTGATGTGTGTATTTTGACAACCTTACGTTCATCTATCAGTAGTGGTTGCGCGCGTCACTACACTGTTTGTTGCTGCAGTTGGTCTCACTGCTTTGGTAACTGTGAGTATATACACTGGTTTCCACGTGTTTCACTATAGACTGACATACAAAAGTTTGTTTAGTATGTTGCAGTATGAGTGATGGGCGTTGTTGGTAACTTTGTACGGTTTAATAATTATCACGGGATGTTTGCATTAATGTCTGTACACTGTTTTGTTATACTAATTTTCTTTTATTTTATGTCAAACCGTTTTTGTTATATGGATTTTTCAGTTTATTTGTTGTGTTACGCATTTTTGCACTGAATTTGATTAGTTTATAAGGGGTCTAGCATCCACATTACCAACGTGGCATTTTCTTTTGATTTTGTAGGCTATGTAGCTAGTTTTTAGGAATAACTCTAATTACTATTATGTTTTATAATTAAGAACCATAGTGTAGAAAGTTTTATTTTGAGTTAAGTGTGTCATGGCAATTTAACTGCTTGGTCTTGAGGTTGGCTTTCTTTATTATTGAAAATTATTACTGTTCAGTTTATAAATACAACTTTTTCCTGTCTTCCTACCTCAACCTGTCCTGCCTTCTGAGCCGATCTCTGACCTAGAACCCCGGCGAAGGTGAATGCCGCAGTGTGATACTATGATATTACGATAGCTAGAGGTTTTTCAGGCATCCCTCTTTCCTCCTTTAAAAAATATTAATTTGAGGTAATCTGTGGTTTACTATTTATCTATTCAGACCTTATTGCTTTTTTAGAATTTGATAAAAAAATACCATATGCCATGTGTGACACTTTAAATGGACCACCCTGTGTATTCTTTGGCGTAAGGAAAATTCTTGTTATATAACAGCAACGTTTAGTTACTTAACATTTTGTCGAACAACTGATTATATATACATATAACTAGACTTATAGTTGTAATCGCAATGAGCAACGGAGTTGGTTGTAAGAATATTCGTGCTAACGTTTAAATAAGTCTGTGCCAAAGTTCCTCGTTGAATCTCTTGTATAAAAATAAAACGTATAAAATGTGTTTTAACAAAAAAGCAGGCAAAACTTGATTATGCTATGGATGATATGCCTCATAGAAATTTGGATGTTATTCAAAATAAACACAATGTTACTCAATGTTAAAAATTAGAATAGTTTCGTTGTAGATTCTTGGTGTAGTTTGAGTTAGTTGTCGATTTCAATCATTTCAAAGGATACTAGGTAAAAGTAGGTAAAAAAATACATATATTTATCATGTAAACTTTAATTGTTCTTTTGAAAAATGTGCAACTTAGTATTTGGTACTCAGAAACTAATACTACCACTGATGCCTGCAACCAAACAGTGTTTTTGTGCGCTTTCCAATTATACATATCAACACTAATGTTTATGGCATACCACCAATGACACCCAATAATTTGGAAGAAGCTTTTTTTACATAACATTAAATATACTTAAAGTGGCTGCTTTTATATTAAAAATCATAAATGTTAATATATAAGCATACATGAAATCATTAGTTTATTACGGTACTTACTTTGATTATTACGCGTTAAATAAAATATATCTTTGATATAAAATGCTGTTTATTTGTGATTATAATACTTGACATAAGCGCAATAACAATTTTACATGATTATATTTGCACAAGACACAGAAAATCATTTCTTCAAACTTCAAAAAAAAAAATCGGGTTGAGCAATATTGTTCCGCCACACTTTTCAAATAGTAATTACCTTAATTCTACCCATTTCAGCATTAACGCTTTAATTTTTTATTGAAATATAATACAATAATAATGCCTGATTTTTGTCGACAATTAGCTCACAAAAAGTGTCTCATTTTTGTTATACAATGTGGGGACTCTAACTGGAACAAATTCGATAAAAAATCAAGTGACAATTTTTGCAAAAAATACTTGGACATGTCGACTTTTATTTTTGAATACGGATTTTCTTGTGGTAGATTCATACATACAGAGTGGCCCAAAAATAAGCTACGACCAACAACTTCATTTTTTCAAATGGAATGACGTATCTTTTATTATATTTTTAAATTCTTTATAGAAATCTAAGTATGTTTTATGTACCATGTCCTATACCTAAACTCAACAATTATCGAGAAATGTATGATTTATAATAACTAAAACCTCTAGGATTTTTTTCTATCATACAAAACATCCCATTGTTTTTTTTTAATATTGGTATTTCTGATTACCGACTTGACATAATCTATTATCTCCGTAGTTACCAATTTATTTGACAAACATCAAAAAAATTTCTTATAGTGTCAGAATGGCTTACTTAAGTAAATGAAATTTAAGAAATAGAAATTCTTATGATGATTGGATTCGTGGACCGCCAACGTACTCAGGCCGAAGTTGCCGCTTTGTTTCAAGAGAGACATCCTGATTTACCACCACTTAATCGGAGCACTGTGTCCAAAATTGAGGCACATTTCAGAACGCACGAACACATAACAACTGTACCTCGTCACCGGCCTCAACGCGTGGACGAGGAAAGAAAACTCGATATTCTTCTCAAATACCAAGAAACTCCAATAACTCCAGACAGACAAGTAGGGCGGGATTATAATGAATCTCACAAAACTGTCTTAAAAGTTTTGAAATCAGCGAAAATACGCCCGCATAAAATAAAACCAGTCCAACAGTTACTTGATGATGATTTTGATCGGCGAGTAGAATTTTACGAGACTGTAATGAATAGAATTGATGCTGGTGAAATTCTTCCAGACTGGATTTTGTTCTCTGATTAAGCCGTTTTCACCTTAAACGGAGAGGTATGTTAGTAATTCTTTTCTCGTCTTTTTATGAAATTATTTGGTCGGTACGTCTTTTTCAAAACAAATAAAATGTGCATTCTTAATAATAATGTATATCTTTTTTTAAGGTTAACCATCATAATTGCCGATGGTATGCTGAAGAAAATCCGCATTGGATTGTTGAGCAACATACCCAACATCGGGAAAAAATTAATGTATGGGTTGGAATCATTGCAATTTATGCAAGAGACTTTAGTGCCACAACTAATTGAGTCATTCCCCACCGGAAATAATACCTTGGACGAAAGAATTTTTTTCCAACAGGATGGGGCGCCTCCGGGCTATGCGCCTCACGTGCGGAATTACCTGAATACCACCTTCCCTGGCAGGTGGATTGGGCGACGAGGTGTTATAGAATAGTCAGCAAGGTCGCCTGATTTAACACCTTTAGAAATCAGATTAATACCACCTCAGGTTTTAAACAGCCTGCAGAATTAGTTTTATAACCGATTAGCTCTTTGCCAAGAAGAATGGAGCGCATTTCGAACAACTTTTGAACTAATAAATTTATCGAATTTGTTCCATTTAGAGAAGTTGATGGTCGTAACTTATTTTTGCCCCCTACCTCCCTCCCCCTGTATATATGAACTTACCACAAAAAAATCCGTATTCAAAAATAAAAATCGACGTGTCCAACCATTTTTCGCAAAAATTGTCACCTGATGTTTTATCGAATTTGTTGCAGTTAAAGTCCCCACCCTGTATATAGAAGAGTATTAAGATTTCGCAAAGTATATTTTTGCGGTGTTTCGGTTTACAAAATTTCTCTACTAATATTTTAAACTTGCTTCAAGACATGGAGGAAATAAGCTGGGTCATGAGTCGGGTCCTAGAGAAACTTATGTGTATAAGTGTATCTCATATGTCATAATATCATGTGTGGACTCCAACGACAAATAAATAAACATTATCTCAATATGGAGTAAATATTAGCGTACTATCACCAGAGCAGGTGATATATCAGATCAGCATATTTTTTTACTTTACGAGAGTCTACTGAGAGAATACATTTAAAGAAACTAATTTTGTGTTTATACTATTTTCCCATAATAAAGGCCCCCTGAAAATTGTTTTATATTTAATTCCATAAGGAATCTACGCTGCGAATAAACACCATTGTCTACTTTTTGATATTTTTTGATTAACATTTTCTTTACCGTTTTTCTTCCAACTTGCTGATGATGTCTTCTTCAGGTGTAGAGAATCTTAATTTATAGGGCCATTAATTTCTTTTTTTTCCCTATACCAGACCCGTACGACCAATGGTCACCGGTAAGGTACCGCAGCTTTCAGGCTTATTGTGCCACGTCTATATATTCAAATCACCCACTCTAACACGGTAGTCCCCTCCACTAATCTGTGCAGGTCCCTAACCCAGTGGGTAAGGTATGTCGTTTGGTCTCCTTTCGTTCTCCCAAATAGCTTTTGCCTTCTACTAGATCACATTGCGTTGCCATGGCTCGGTATCCAAATCAAGCAGAACTTGTTCCAGTTCGAAAATTACACCAATTCGTCGAGGCACTCCGTTATCAGTCTACACGACACTTTCTGGCTTAGTTATGCCTTCAGTGCAGCTTGGCTATTGGACATGATGTGAATTCGTCTGTTCGTCACCGCTTTTACATTCATTGTGTGTGCGCACTGGAGAATGGCATATACTTCCGCCTGAAACACAGAGGCATATTCCCACAATGCGTAGCAGTACCCCTCATTTTGAGAGTATGTCACTGCACTAGTACCATTAGCCGTCTTAAATCCGTCCGTCTACCAGACTAGGTCTTGCTGTTTGATTCCAGGTGCATACCTGGCAACCTCCTCCCGTTTGTCTGCTATGGGCACCGTGAAGGGATTCCCATACTTGAGCCTTATCGGCAAGTGGTCGATCCGCATTTTCAAAACTCCCTTTCCCACATGCTGGGTTATCGACATATATTTTGTTTTGACCCCTTTTGGAGTTGTTATGTGTTGCAGCCTGTATGCCCCCGTCCTTGCATCCCCCTCTATACCCAGGTACTGGTACTCCATAGCTGCAGCCGGCGGCGACCGCATTGCTCCCGTTACCAATAAGTATATAGGTGCGAGGGGTATTGGCGGTTCTATCGTACATAACGTCCCAGCCAGCACGGCTCAGACCCAAGATCTTACCTTGTCTAATCCAAGATTCCTGTATAAGTGCCACGTCACAATCCTTCATGGCCATAGTAAGGGCTGCCGAAGCCGCCTTACTATGTTGAAAGTTAGCCTGTAGTACCTTTATCATTCTTCGGTCGTTAAATTACCCGAAAAGTCAACCTTCCCAACTTGTAAAATGCTTCCTCTCCAGGTACGTGTACTAGCACCCTAGGTCTGGCAGGAAGCTGTGCCGAGTCCACAACCCCCAACTCTGCTCCTTCCAATTGCTCCAGAAGAAGCTCTCCCCGAGACGCTACGGTTTTATCCGGCCACTGGACCGTGCTGTGGTTTGCGCAAGTCATCCAAAGGACCCCCACACTAATCGCGGTTGTGTAGAATTGCAGAGGCGCTGCGCTGCTTGCCGGGGCATCACACAGCACGTCTACCGATCTTTTCTGTACCAGGTCTGCTTGTGCCTAGGTCAGTACAATATAAAAATGGCGTCTGTGAATTACCGCCCAGCTGATTCCCGACCAGGTATCGCTGTAAGATCCAGTCGTAGTCGGCTTGGGTTCTCCCTTGGATCTTTTCGCTCCGGTGGTCGTGGGAAGTGTCTTCAATTCGGACCTCGGTCTTTTCTCACCCGAAGTATTTGGTCGATCCGCCTTATCTACTCGTTCCGTCGTCCCTTTGGCGTTACTCGGATTTTCCGCAG
Source organism: Holotrichia oblita (assembly GCA_023690525.1). Lineage (NCBI taxonomy): Eukaryota > Metazoa > Arthropoda > Insecta > Coleoptera > Scarabaeidae > Holotrichia > Holotrichia oblita. The sequence continues at coordinate 65,435,752 of CM043017.1, forward strand.
TCCAGGTCCCTGCGGCAGTCTTCCGAGCTTTCATAGCTTTCTTGAGCTGGGCTCCCGAAAGCCTTTTGGTTGCAAGTCAGATACCTTGCATTCTTTCCGCTAGCTGCTCCGCGCTGTCGTTCTTGGGTGCTACTTGGGCAGAGCTTTCCTGTGGTTCTCGGCCGCAAGTGTCCACAAATTCCGTCACTGTAGTGACTTCTCTGAGGGTGGTGTAACAGAAGTCCGATTCGTCCGAGCCCGAACCTTCCTTCTTTACCTGAAATTTAAAATCTATATTTACTGTGTCCGTGTTAGTTCCACGAGTAGTGGAGAAATATATGTACGTCGACCAGGACAGAGCTCCAGTATCCTGGCAAGCCTAATTAAACCCAGAGGGCGGCCGGTCTGTGGGGTTCGCTTATTAGAGACCAAGAATTACCCACTTGGCCATGTTCCGAGGTATAAAAAGTCTTCGACATAAGCTGTTCCACTTTGGCTTTGGGGTTTTTGTTGAGGTTGTCTCCTTTCGACCCTAAAACGCAGATCTATTTCAAAGTCAATCCGCTGGATAAACTCAAGTTAAGAGAGATAATTCTTGTGCAGATTGCGAACTCTGTTGTCTGGTGAGGCTATGTCACAGTCCTAAGTCTTTGGGAAAATACCTAGTTGGGACCAATACCAGAAATCGGCATTTGAAAGTTAATATCAACAACAATAGTTGCTTCTTATCAAATCATATTTGATACTGCAAAGGTTAAAATAATGGATCAAGAAAGCTTAGCTTCTGTCCAAGATTATATAATATTCAAAAAATTAATTACATTCTTATACGTATTTTTCAACTGTTATGCATTTTTAACCTTCTGTTGCTGTCGCGCGGACTCTGAGTCCGCGTCATTCTTTGTTCTTGATTTACTAAACATTTTCCGACCCCCGAAATCTGTTTCAAGGAACATTAGTCTATAATCTGAAGTATATTAGTGTAGTACTTTTTGTTTTATAAAATATTGCGGAGTGAGAGTCCGCGGCCAGTGAAAACGTTATTGAAATTCGCATAAGGTAAGATACATGAATATTTTCAACAGCTATATACATAATAATGTATTATTTAGATGTATCACCCTAAGTTGTCCTACGAGGAGGAACAAAGGATACTGTATGAACTTATGTCAGAATGTCTCAGTGAGAATGATAATGAAGGTGAAGTCGCGAATGATTATCAAGAATATGACTCTAGAGACTCTAGAAGATAGTGTAGAAGAACGGGAGGAAGATTCAGATACGAAACAGGAAGTTTCTGGTGGTGAACAGGAAGAACCGATTTCATGGAGACCAAATTTTGTTGGAAAAGATGGATCAATATGGTTCAAACATGTTCCTCCTTCAAGTAGAACACGTTCGCAGAACCTGATTACGGCATTGCTGGGTCCTAAGGTAGCTGTACAAAATTTGAAAGGTGCTTAGGAAATATTAAAATATTTTTTGATGATGACATGTTGGGAAAAATTGTGGAATATACAAACAAACATATAGACAAGAATAAAGAAAAGTACAGTCGTGAAAGAAATGCAAAAGAAACTGATAAAGGTGAGATTCAGGCCCTGATTAGCTTGCTTTATTTATCTGGAGTACTGAAGTCTAGTCGTCTAAATGTGGAAGAGTTGTGGAGCAACAGTGGGACTGGTGTTGAGCAATTCGGCCAACATTTACGATTTGATGATATGGATACACGCGTGGAGTGGCGAAAGACAGACAAATTGGCCCCCTTCAGGGAAATATTTGACCCATTTGTCGAAAAGTGTAGATCTGCATATACTCCTTTTCAAAATGTAACAATTGATGAAATCTTAGTAGCGGTCCGTGGGAGATTCGGCTTTCGCCAGTACATCCCAAGCCAGCCCAATAGGTATGGTCCAAAGGGTTTATGCTATGGTGGATTCAAAGACATTTTACGCGAGCAATTTGGAAGTCTATGTTGGCACACAGCCAGATGGACCTTAGCGTTTGGATAATTCCCCTTTAGCACTTGTTCAAAGACTGGTTGAACCAATCAGACATTCAAAAGGGAACATGACATGTGATAATCGGTTTACCAGTATCCCATTAGTACGTACGCTATATACGGATTACACACTTACATTTCTGGGAACTATTCGCAAAAACAAACGCGAACTACCTGCAGAAATTTCAAATCCACAAAAAAGACCGATAGGTACAAGTATGTTTGCATACGATAAAAATATAAGATTGGTCTCCCGGCATACCCGCTCGGCGTGCTGAGCTTGGATGTTGGGATAAGGTGGACGGATGGAGGAAAAAAAAGATATATGTATTTGCCCAATAGATATACATCTAATTACAGGACAATATAAGAATTTGATAATACAGTTCGTGTGTTACATATACTTAAAGAAGGCAGAAGTACATAACAAGTAGTGTGAGGTAGTTGATACAATGCTATGCGCTAAAGCTATTAGGTGTGTGTATGTTAGTTAATAGGATGGGTAGGGGGGTGGAAAATAGATTAATACTGTTGTTGGCTATGAGAATTTCATTGCAAATGGTACACATTGAATAGATTGGGGATTTCCGCAAAATATTAGTTTTAGGAGTTTGGCAGTATAATGTGGTGCCGCGAACGGCAGCCTACTTAGTAGTTTGGAGGCATCAATGTTATTGTGTAGTAAGTTGCAGAAGAATGTAACTCTAGTTAATTTGCGACGGTGTTCCAGTGAATCAAAATTGAGTAATTGTAGTAAAGTGGTATCATAATCTTGTCGTGGGTATTCGCCATATTCTTTAAAATGAAGATATTTTAAAAATCTACGTTGCACTTTTTCAAGAGACTCAATATGAGTTGTATATATAGGGGACCACACTAGTGAGGCGTATTCTAATTTAGATCTCACGTAGCAGTTGTATAACGGAATAATGGTATCAGTAGACGTGAAGCTTTTTGAGTTGCATATAACAAAATCCAAGGTCTTTAGATATGTAGACGTCACGTAAGATATATGTTCCGAGAAGTTTGGAATCGAATACAACTCCCAGATCTTTCACAGTTGAACATTGATTAATACATGTACCGTCCCACTGGTAGTCGTACACTATTGGTTGAGACTTACGAGTATATGAAAGTATATTATATTTTGGCACATTCATCGCCAGCTTATTGTCATGACACCAGGCAAGATGTTGGTCAATATCCTCTTGCAACTCAATGCAATCTTCTATTGAGTTAATTTCTTTGTATAATTTCAGATCGTCTGCAAATAACAGCTTATAGCAAGCAATCGCGCCACAAAGGTCGTTAATATAAATTAAAAATAGTAGTGGCCCCAAGTTACTGCCCTGTGGTATTCCCGACGTTGGAGAGAATATTTTAGAGGAATGTCCACGATATGTGACCAACTGCTGTCTGTCGCAGATGTAAGACCGTATAAAGCAAATCATAGATGGAGAAAACCCTATAGCCTCAAGCCTCTGTAATAGGATGTCGTGATCTATTCGATCAAAAGTCTTGGTGAAATCCGTGTAAACGACGTTAATTTGTCCGTTGTTGTCAATGGATTCAGACAGCGTTTGCGGCATTATTGTTAAATTAGTAACTGTCGATCTCCTATTGATAAAGCCATGTTGATCTTCAGGCAGTTGGCATCGTACCCTGGGAAAGATATAGGTATACAGACAGATTCCGAATACTTTTGCGAAGTTATTAATAATCGCTATGGGTCTATAGTTCTCTACCCGCCCTGTGTCGCCTTTCTTATGAACAGGAGTGATTTTAGCAATTTTCCAGCAACCCCGGAAGGCATTGGTTTCTAACGACAGATTGAAAAGGGAAGTTAATGGATTCGCAAAAAGGTAAGCACAATCTTTAATTAAGAAACTTGGTATATTATCGTTGCCCATTGTGAATTTATCTTTTAGATTCTTTATTGCTAATAATACATCCGACTGTTGGAGTACTGGCTTGCCTACTAAATTACTGTCTATTTGACGCAACGTTGGTTTGACAGAAGACGAAGAAGCACCGTATGTGGACTGGAAGAAGTCTTGAAAAACTTGAACGATGATTTCTGGTGTGGAGTAAGATATATTGTTGACCTCGCTAAGCGTATCGGGAATTCCTGATCCTGCCTTTTTGGAAAAGATGAAGTTCCAAAATTCTTTTGGATTTTCCTTCAACTGTGATTGGATTTTACCGAGATAGTTTTTGTGTAGTATAGAAGTGTTCGTTCTAACTTTATTACGTAAATGTTTGAACTGTTGGTGATCATCGGGATTCCCATACTTTTTATATCTCAAACGGTAGGTATGTTTGAGCCTTATAGTCTTGATATGCTCATAGGTAAACCAGACCGGGTAGAAATGCGTTTTAGTTTCTTTCTTTAAGTAGTTTGCCCTTCTATAATAATTGTATATCTTTGCTTCAGGATTGGTAGATATTGATATTGTGCGGTTGTTGTAATAACGGTAGTTTAGAGTAAGCGATGGATGGTGTAAGTCTACGTTGACTAAAGGTAGGTCTTCTGTTTCAGCTGTTATAAAGTCCAGGTCTGTAAATACCAAGTCTGGTAAGCGATTATCCGAGTTCATTATCGAGTTAATTAGTTGGAGATTATTCAATAACATAAAAGAGTTGATTAGTTCTGATTTAGCGTCGTTCGAATGTGCATCTACGTAGCGTGGTATGTTGAAATCGCCAACAATAAGAGTTTTAGCGGAATCTGATTGGATATGGGTCTCAATAACGTTCAGGAAATTTTCAAGATCGGTGGGAGACGTAGTGGGAGGAATATATACTACGCATAGGTGTATTTTAGTAATGCTTATACAGATTTCGCATGCAACAGTGTCAATAAATGGAAAATTACTATTAAAAATTGTTGTGTCTATTAATTTGTGAGGAAGTGTGTGTAACTGCTAGTATGTACATAGTATCCCTCCGCCTCACCTCATGTTGGTGGAAATGCGATCACGATCCTTACGAATGATAGAATAGCTAGGTGGAAATAATTCGGTGGAAGTTATATCGTCTGTTAGCCATGTTTCAGTTAAGCCGATGACATCAAAGTTGCTCGAACAGAGATTGGTGTAGAATAGTTCAGTTTTAGTTCTTAAACCTCTGTCGTTTTGGTAATAGAAGTTTGTTACTGTTGGGCGACTCTAGTTTTCCGAGACAATCACTGGCATCCCTTTCTTGTACGGAATTTTTAAATTGTTTCCCCATCGGCGGTACGGTGGTCCAGTTCGGCTTTTACCTTTTTATAATAATTGATTTGTCGCGGGGTGCGATCCAGTGATATCGAACAATCTTTAAAATTGGGAAGCTTCTTAAGATGTTTTGCTTGCTTTATAATTTTATGAACGTCGTCGACACTACTCAGCTCAATTTTAAGCGGCCGAGTACGGTTCTGACTATCGGCGCGCCGCCTGATGCGGGTGACTTCGAGATTATCGAGTAGGACGTTTACTGAGAGAGACGTTAGTAGGTTTTGAGCGATACATTTATCGTGGTCTGAACGAAGGCCAGCATTTCGCGACTGTGCTTCTGGGATCTTAAATATAATTAGGTTTGTTTTGCGTTCATTCCTCTTATTCATCCCACGCAGTAGATCTTCAAAGGTATTATCATCTATCGGGTCGGACTTTCTTAATTGTAATTCGTTTCTTAACTCAAGAATTGCAGACTTTAGTTCTGCGATACTATTACCCAGCGTTCCACACGCCCGACATGACCATGATATTTATACATCAGTAGCGCTTAACCCCATGCAAGAATGAAGAAAGTAATGATTGCATAATATATTACATTAGGCCATTTTATGCTCTTCAGCAAGAGTTTTACATCCACAAGCGCAACAAATCAAAGACATTATGCGTGAGAGAATTTAAGAAATGGAAGAGAATGAATGAAAGAAATAAAAAGAATAAAACAGGGACACAGTTCTTCTGCACCTAGGGGCCCGTCGAGGTGACTAACAAATTACATACACAGGGGAGAGAGCCTCGGAGTAAGAACAAGGATAGTTGACAAAGAGTACAGCTAACAAAAAAAGGATAACATTTATCGATACGTGGATTTTACTTACACTAATTTGTTTATGATGCTATTAAAAGAACTGCGCTGAGTATAGTAGAACACAAACATTACAATTGTATAGTTCACAGGATGGCGAATCGAACAGTATGTAACTTGTATGTAACAACTAATAAACTATGGATAAATTAAGAGAATATGGAGTGAATCACAGAACTCTCTTAACGCTGTGAAGTTTCGCTACATCTGTCGCTACGTAATATTGGTATCAAGTCTGCATCACAGCGGTAAGATCCACGAACCAACAGGTAAACCTGAAATGAACATTGATTACAACGAGTCGAAGGGTGGTGTAGACACTAGATAAAATGTGCGCGGCATATGATTGTACCAGGGGGGCACAAAGATATCCAATGGTAATATTTTATGCGTTACTGAATATAGCTGGAGTGAATTCTATGGTACTGTTTCATCTGCAAAACAATGACCATAGAATCCCTCGACGAAAATTTTTGCACATTCTAGTTTCCGAATTAGCTGATAATTATCTTCGTGTTCGCATAGCCCAACCCAATATCCCCAGAACTATATCAGCCAGATTGAAGGAAATACTTGGATTACAAGATCCTCAACCTGTTGCAAATGCTGAGAATACACGAGGACGAGGTCGAATGTCTGCAAAATTTATGTGCCTGGAACATCTAACCTGCATTTGTACTGAATGTTACACCTTAACCTAAGTCACTCCCATCGTTCAATTAATGTTTTGCTCTTATTATTCGCTTCGAGGTCGTATTCGTAACTACAATGTTTATTACTATAATACTCAACATATGTATTCTATATATGAAATAATAAATAGCGTTCAATTAGTTTAGTGTTTGTTTTAATCATATAAATACTAAACAGAACATTTTTTGCGGTTGAACCCAAGAAAATGGCATGGGGAATCATAGTCCGTCTCCACTGACGGTGCCTCTAGGATTTCGCGCCAGTAACGGAAGGTTAAGAGAAAATATACCTTCTGATCGCAATTTTGCATCCACGCATAGTTATTAAATTAATGGGAAGTGTTTGAGATGTAGAGGAGTGATACCGCAGCAATAATTCATTCAAGAATCTCCGCCTCCTAAACGTTTTCAGGATTTAGTTAGTTGAAACCGAGCGCGGCAGATACCATCGCAATATCCGTAATAAAGTCTGACTCCCATCAAATGCGTATAACAAGTAGCAGTCTCTCGCACGGTTAATGTCTCGTGTTGTAGTTACCCGGCCACCCATGCATATATGAGTGCACAAGATGTTTAAGGTCAAAAACCTTCCGTCTATTGATTTATGTTCAATTTTCATCCGCAATTACCGTTATTTCCTTTAATAAGATATTTATATTATCCCATATTTTCTTGCGATGTATCTCGATACTTTGGCGCGATAAAGAAATAATACAGTGTCGCAGTATACGGAATAAATTTGATACATCTATAACGCCCTAACTATGGCGTGTACTGTGTAATTTACATACAATGCATTGTAATTTACATTAGTTGCGCCATATTTTTTCTTTTAATATTACACGTATAAAACTATGTCCTTCAATAATTTGCCTGTGAATTTATGATCCCCTGTGATGCGTTAATGTAACTTTTTCTACTCCTATACTTTAATTGTATTATTAGATATGCTGAACCTGTACTTTAATGATGTCCATTACGATACAGATTTTCATTATGATACAAGTTTACTTATATCCAATAGGAATACAGATTTTTCATTACGATACAAGTTTATATCCAACACGATTGCGACATTCCAATATTCACTATGGCGGCGATTACATATCTGACAGATAGGAAAATTAAACTTGAGAGTTCTCTATATCTATTTAAATATAGTAAAAATTAAAGAAATACATATAATATTATGGGGTCGTAGAAAAAATAGCGTATGCAACTCGTATTTAATGACTATTAAGACACTTGCATTCATTACAATACTCGTGACTTAATAGTCATCATTAAATGTTCATTTCATAGTATACCATTATGTAGTAGGTGACTTTATTACACATTGATTCCGTTAAATGGATGGTTAGTACAATGTCCTGATTGCATACAGTGTTAATTATAATATAATAGTAATTCATGTTTTGTTAGTGGTAGTAGGAAGATATATAAGTATAAAAATGAAATATTTTGAGGTTAAGTTACTAATAATACGCACACATAAAATTTTTATTATTAAATGTTAGTTTTACGCTCTTCTAACTTTTGATATACGCACAAAATAGATCGTATTTTCCAAAATTCTCCATCGTAAGTTATTGAAGTAATAACCTTGACACTCCTGATAGGTTCGTATGATGACACTCAGGCTGTTTTCACAGATAACGCGATAAACAAAAACTTGTAATTTGTGTCCAACAACCAGAATAAGCTAAATTTTCCAAATTTTGACGAAGTTTCCATATCATGCGATACATGATTGTATTCGGAAAAGAATCCCCTCTTTAAAGAGCAATAAAAATTGCGCGGTTCCAATTTAAAATTTTGAGGTTAGATGAGATTACCAAAAATTTGCGCAAAACAAATTTGTTTTATTAACCTTCGCAAGCCTGAAACTGGGTCTCGAGTGACTCTAAAAATACAATTTTCGCTATAATTCTCCAAAAAATGGTTCTTGTGCTATATCCTTTTGGATATGCTCCTCTGTATGTATTCTACGACTTATGGATTGGTTGGACATAATTTTTATTAGTCGCCTGGCACTTTATAGCAGATTTATATTATTTGGGTTATGACTGACCCGTTT
>CM043017.1:65445081-65617028 GCA_023690525.1 Holotrichia oblita
AATTGAGAAGAACGAAATTTAGTGGGCTCTCCTTTTTTTGAACGTCGAAGTTGTGAGAGAAGTTTAGACATTGTTTCAACATTTTAGCCTTCTACTAAGCATAATTCGCGAAATTGTTGGTAGAAATGGAATTATGTTGTCTCCCCATTTTTTTTAAACCGAACATATAAGAGTTGTTTCAGGTTGTTGAATTTATAAGTCATTTGTTTAATAAAGATAGTCAGAGAAATGATATGATGTATGGTAGGTATGTAACATGTATAGTACATTCTGTTTTTAAAGTAATGTCTAATATATATACAGATGAAACAGCCGTCCTATAGTCGGGGCATCGTATATCGGAACTATTCGGGAATAGAGAAGTAGGGATGTATTAGTAGATAGTTACGTAGCATGTAATCTTTAATATAAGATACGAAACTGTCATGGCCGCAAGATTCTCACGTTCCGTAAGAGGGCGCTCTAGCGCTAAAAGATAAACAAAACAAGCCCACAATCATATGATTGCATATGACAGTTATTAATCAGTTGTCGTTGGAATTAGTTGTACTTAAATTGATTTATATTTTTCCTCGTTTGAATGTTAATGCGTTTTTATAATTATTATTAGCTGTAGTGTTAAGTAAATAACCGCTTGGTTTAGTTGATAAACTTTAACGATAGTGACTTGTCTATATAGGTTTTGTTTTCTTTTTTGACACACCACATTCTTACAAGTCGCCATATGTAAAGTTATATTAATGTATCGTTTTAGTTTATTTTACAATTGATTATTTACATTATCATTATGATATGATACTATTGTAATAATTAATTGTAAAATAAACAAAAACAAAATTCATTTTTAGTTATGATATGAAAATAAATTACCTACTATTTTGAATTTTGCCGCCAACAGTTCTCACGATCCAATAGATGGCTCTAAATCATGGTATCACCTCTTATTTAGGGAGATTTCGCACCGTGGATAGTTAGATGCACGCTTCACTCGAGACCGCACGGTTGTATTCTGTTCAATACATATGCACAATACAATAATTGTTTGCGTATTCTTAAAATTTCTATAAACTTTCTAAACTAAACAGACGTTTGTGGTAAAAATATAGATGATGAACTCGTCACAAATAGGAGAAGCAATTACACACGTAACGAAGACAATAATTTCTGTTCATAAGTAAATAAATTAAATGGCCAAATTATGTTATGTTAAACGGGTCGATGGCCGCGGTGGTTAGGCGGCTGACTATTGTTGTGAGAGGACGATAGGCGACGGGGTTCAATTTTCTCGAGGGACGGTGACATTTTTTCAGAGAGTTTAATCACGGATCGACTTGCCATTCGCTGTTGGGAGCAAAGTGATTAACAGCGCGGCATAATAAAAGGCGATATGATGCTGTCACAAAGCCAATTGAACACAACAAACACACACAAAACCTACACCGCGAGAAGAGCAGTAATAGCCAGACAAGCGATACAGTTTACGAAGTCACTGCAGCTAAGCACCCACCACATAAAAAAAATGTAATAGGCCAGCCCAAACATTAAATTTTGCAGAGTATTGTGTTCGAGCGTCATAAGTACAAGGTCTCTTTTCTTGTGACCAATACCTTGCAACAGTTGGGTTGTGTCGACTTTGTAAAGCGAACGAAGATTCCTCTGTAAATACAAGTTTTACACGGATTTAAACAGCCATACATTTCAAAGTTGTTGATTATATGACGAACTGTTTCAAAACAAATAGTTTGTTGGAACTCATCGTTAAATAGGCGTACAATATCTCTTATTAAGTAGCCACGATGATGTTGTTTTGTAACATATTTCTTTTGTTGAAGGGTAAAAATGTCCATAATGAATTACAAAACAATCAGCATCAGCAATAGTAACAATAATAATCGTATATTTACGATAGCATGAATTACTTTATCTTGCTAATACAATACAACTGTGCGCTGTCGAGTTAAGCCTAGTAATGCATCCCTACTTCTCTACTCCCGAATGCTTCCGACATACGATGCCCCGACTATAGGGCGGCTGTTTGATCTGTATATACAGGGTCCGGCAACGAAGCGGGGACGGAAGATTACACGCTTATTTGAAAGTTAGTCAAATATTTAGTCCCAGGATATTCTTCCACACCGTCAAGCGCACGTTTTAAAAATATTTTGTTTTATACAGGGTGTTCCAGATAGAAATGCCAGACTAAAGTTGCATTTTTTTAAATAGAACATCCTGTATATTAATAGATAAAATGATCCGCGTTTGAAAACTGGTTACATCGATATAGTGTTATACCGGTCTAAAGTTGATAGTTTCTGTGTAAATAATTATTTTACTTGATAAATTGATACATTTCAGTAGGCGATTCTGCATAGGGAAAAGCAAAAGCTTCGAAACCAACAGAGTAGAATATTTTCTACTAGTATGGACTGTCGTTGCTATGTGAAATAAATTCTGCAACTACTCGCTTTATACAGGGCGTTTATAATTTTTCAAAATCGAAGAAATCCGGAAATTTTTAAATGTAACACCCTGTATATTTTAGCTTATTGAAAAGCCCTCTTACTACGCTTTCTATTGATACGTCATTTGATGCATTTAGGATGGATCATTTGCTAATTATTTCTTTTTAAAGTTGAATTATAGAGTTATAGAGATGCTTGTATTTTTAGTAGGTAATTGCACTTTTCAACTTTCTGTAAGATCGGATATTCCACGAATAATTCAGAAATAGTCTATAACAAGAAGAAAGCCAATTTAGTATGAGAAACAGTTGATTTTCACTTAGCGGTAAAAGCAAACATTAAATTAATATAAAGTAATATAGCATTTTCAATAGATTCACTGCTGATCAAGTTGTCTGGTGTCAGATTTAAGCTTGTATACTTAATGACAAGTTGTCAAAAATTTCGTTTGGTGTTGCACAGTATTTCGTTCGATCTTTAAAAGAAATTGTTATGACTAATTTTAGTACTCAAGAAATGGTAAATATGATATTTATTCTTGGGGAATGTGCAAGAAATTGTCTCCTAGCAAGTAGAGTATATGCAGAGAGATTTCCAAAACTTGAAAGAAAGCTAACATTTGAAAGGTTATTAGAGAGATTTATAGAAACTGGTAATGTAAGCTACAAGAAGAGAGAAATAAATAAGCCGGTAATCAATGAACAATACAGAAAAATCCACATATACATAAGTATAGACGGTATTTCAAAGGTAACAGCTATTGAAAACAGGAGCGTGCGGAGAATCTTAAGGAGCCATAAGTATCATCTGTACCGTATGGAATTAAATCAGGAATTGCATGGTGATGATTTCATTAAAAGAACAGACTTTTGTGATTGGTTGTTAAATAAAATGCGAGAAATGCCAAATATTTTAAGAAAGATTTTGTTTAGCGATGAGGCTACTTTCAAAAGTAATGGCGCGGTAAATAAACATAATATGCATTATTATGCAACAGAAAACACGCATTGGATACGTCATGTAGACAATCAGAATAGATGGTCCCTTAACGTTTGGGGTGGTATACTTGGCCCATATATTATTGGGCCGTACTTTTTCGATGGAACCGTTACAGGCGATACGTATTTGACATTTTTGCAGAACGAACTGCCTAATTTACTTGAGCATGTGGATGCTGACACTCGACAAACTTTCTGGTTGCAACACGATGGTGCGCCTGCTCATTATAGCCTTAACGTTAGGGAGTTTCTAGGACAATGGAAGGAAGACAAATGGATAGGACGAGGTGGTCCAATCGCCTGGCCTCCACGAAGTCCAGATCTCAATGTCTTAGACTTCTACTTTTGGGGATATGTCAAGGCTTTAGTTTATGTGGTAGTTCCTACAACAAGGTAAAATATGATGGAACGCATAAGAGGCGCATTTACAAATGTTCGCCAAGAAACATTATAGGATGTCCAGCAGAATTTAAGCAGGCGGCTTCATTTATGTATTGAGAGCCATGGAAGAAAATTTTAAAATTTTGTTAATTAAAATTTCCGTTGTGTTTAATAATTAATATTTATTTAACATAATGCAAACTTGATCCTTTTCTACATGATTTCGATTTATGTTAAGCTAATTAGGTATGTACTGTTTCATATAGAGTATTCGTAAAGTAGTTTAAATAAATTAATCAATATTCCTTAAAATACAAATTAATTAGTGCAAAGTTTTCATTAAACTGACACCAGATAACTTGATCAGCAGTGAATCTATTGAAAATGCTTTTGCAAACATTAACTTAATATTGAGTAATTAAGTTAATGTTTGCTTTCACCGCTATGTGAAAATCAACTGTTTCTCATACTAAATGGGGTTTCTTCTTGTTATAGACCATTTTTGGATTATTCGTGGAATATCCGATCTTACAGAAAGTTGAAAAGTGCAATTACCTACTAAAAATACAAGTATTTCTCATTAATTCAACTTTAAAAAGAAATAATTAGCAAATTAAATGCATCAAATGAGGTATCAAGAGGACGCGTAGTGAAAGGGCCTTTCAATGTGCTAAAAATATACAGGGTGTTACATTTAAAAATTTCCAGATTTCTTCAATTTTTCAAAATTGTCCATACTAGTAGAAAATATTCTACTCTGTTGGTTTCGAATCTTTTGTTTTTCCCTATGCAGAATTGCCTTCTGAAATGTTTCAATTTATCAAGTAAAATAATTATTTACACAACATTATATCGATGTAACCAGCTTTCAAACGCGGATCATTTTATCTATGAATATATCGGGTGTTCTATTTAAAAAATGAAAAATTTGAAAATGCAACTTTAGTCTGGCATTTCCATCTGGAACACCCTGTATAAAACAAAATATTTTTGAAACGTGCGCTTGATGGTGCGAAAGAATATCCGGTGCCTAAATATTTAACTAACTTTCAAATAAGCGTGTAATCGTCCGTTCCCGCTTGGTTGCCGGACCCTGCATATACATTATATACAGGATTGTTCGAGGCAACTACGAACACTATACATACGCAAACTTACACGTACACTATACTTCGGAATAACTCGGCTAATTGCGGCAAATTTACGGAGGGGACTGCTGTCTATTTACTTGCGGGGCGGGACGTAGCTTCGCTGGTTCAGTATGCTTTTAATCGAGAAGTAATAGGTTAATGCTGCTGGTTTCACGATTGCATTATTCGCACAGCTCATTCTCATATAAATTCATAATATTAAAAAATGGATGTTTATACATTAGAAGAAAAAATATGTAATAAAATTGTATCACATAGGACACTCTGTACGTCATATTTCGGAAATGTTTGCTGAAAACTACGGTGATCGTCCCTCTCTTGATACAATGCATCGCATAATTAATAATTTTGAAAAATATGGCTGTCTAATACCTAGACAACATAAAAACATAAGTAATGTAAATAATATTAACGATGTACGTGATACCATGATTTGTGCTTCTGTGGAGGCGAATTTCAGGCAGTCCAGCAAACAAATTTCGGAGACTGTTGGTACTAGTTCCAGCACTGTACAAGTATCACTTTTATAAAATACAAAAACTTAACGAAATATTTCCAGAGGATTGTTTTCAACGTATGCAGTTTTGTGAAAGGGTAATGGAAAAATGTCATAACGATGAAAATTTTTTACAAAATATAATATTTACTGATGAATAATAAATAAAAATAATAAAAATAATAAACGAAAAGCAAGCGGCGGCACATGTATAAGAACAACGGTAGTTTTAGCTTTAACACATTCTAGAAAAAGGACTTAACAACAAGCGGTATAAAAGTAATACATTAAACAGCACCAACAGCAACATTAGTAGTAATAATGTACGGTACACTCTATATTATGACATCCTAGGTTATGTCCCTGCTGCCCTCTGACGTGGTAACGAATAACTAGGCACGTTTCATCCTCCCCCTCTGGTTCACACGTACGTCCTCGTGTGTGAAGCAGGAGCTGTTTTCCTTGGTCTTCCACGTTTTCGCTTTGGTATTATAAGATTGGGTATCGTACAACCAATATATGGAATGATCTCGGATACATGGAACTTTCCGAGGATTTCAGCAGGATTTTGGACGGAACCTACTTCGTATGTTGTAGGGGAAACGGCTTTTATGATTTTATAAGGACTATCTCGTTTAGGACAGAACTTTGAGGAAAGATGTTTCGAAGCGGAACTCAAATTATGTGATTTGAGCAACACTAATGATCCGGGAATATACTCTGGAACAGGTCTTCGGTGCTGATCAGTATACGCCTTTTGTCGTAGTTACTCTTTCTGTACTTGGTCCTTCACATCATCCATTTGTCGAAGGAATTTCTGTAGGTAAGGAGTAATTAGGGGTACAAAGTTATCTTGTTCTAGCACATGCTGTACGTCATGGGTAGCGTCGTCTAAAGTTCTTAGCTGTCGTCCAAAAGCTAAATACGCGGCGGTATGACCCGTACTTTGGCACGTAGCCCAGTTCATAGCAAAACGAATGTTTGGCAAATGAAGATCCCACGTGGTGTGATTGTTTTCAACTAATATCGATAATTGTAGCTTCAGATCTCTGTTTTTCCGTTCTACGGGATTGGCTTCTGGGTGGTACATGGGATTTAAGGTCTGTTTCACTCCTAAGATAAACATGGCTTGCTGCATTACGCTCGATACAAATTGCACACCATTATCGCTTAAGACTCTCCTTGGAAACCCGTATCGCAAAAATATTTCTTCAATCAACATTTTTGCACACTCTAATGAAGTGGCTTCTTTTAATGGGAATATTTCAACCCACTTAGTGGCTGTATCTTCTATTACATAAACCCATCTATTTCCTCTCTCGGTGGTTGGCAATGGTCCGAATAAATCCATGGACAAAACCTCAAAACGTTGGTTTTGCACGGGCGTTTGTACTAATCCGGCAGGTTTCAGATTGGACGGCTTATACTTTTGGCAGGGTATACATTTTCGGATGTATTCTCGTATGTATTTCCGCATTCCAGACCAATAATATCGACAAGCTATTCTGTTTATGGTTTTATCGACACCATAATGGCCAGCATCGGGATTATCATGGTACTCAGCAAGAATTCTAGTTCTAGCGGATTCGGGTACCATATATTGAGCCTCCTCTTCTTCGCTCTCTGGGGCATACCTATATAATACCCCATTGTTCATTATATACCCTAGTCGAGTCCAATTAGCAAAATCGGTAGGTGGAACAGTTTCGAAGCATTCTATAATTCGGGCAAGTTCTGGATCTTCTAACTGTACACGTCTCAAGTCATCTGGTTTAACTCCTATTAATTCCACAACAGCTGTATTTATGGTACAGTGTGCAACATCAGCTGGATTACGTACGGGCCTAGACAACATATCAGCTACTTTATTATTTTTCCCTGGAGTATAGGTTATTCTTAAGTCATAGGCCTGTATCTGTAAGGCACATCTGGCTAATCTTCCTGACGGGGATTTTAAGCCCATTAACCATCGAAGCGGTTGATGGTCCGTTTTGATATGTACCTCTGAGCATTCGATATATCCTCGGAATCGGGTTAATACCCAAACTACAGCCAACGTTTCTCTTTCAGTGGTTGTATAATGGCTCTCCGCGGATGTGAGTAGTCTACTCGCATACTCGACTGGTCTCTCTAAACCCTCTTCTCCCTGAAGTAGTACTGCTCCAATTGCATAGGAACTGGCATCGGTATTTAGTATGAACGCCTGTGTCGTATCTGCTTGCTGTAAAATAGGAGCGGTCGTCAACGCAGTTTTCAACGTTTTGAAGGCACCCCTTTCAACGTCTCCCCAAGTCCATTTCATCTTTTTCTTCAGAAGATTGGTAAGAGGTCTTACAACCTCAGCAAATTGCGGCACGTATCGTCTAGACCAAGCACAAGTTTGTATAAATGACCGCAACTCTGTCACATTCCGTGGCTCAAGCATGTCGACTATGGCCTTCACCTTTTCTGGATTAGTTTTGATGCCCTCTGACGTTAACACAAGACCCAGATAATTAACTGACGCGCACACAAATACGCTTTTGTCTCTATTAACACGCAAATTGAATTTCTTTAGTCTGTTAAACACAAGTTGCAAGTCTACTAAATGTTTTTCGTAACTTTCGGACACTATACTTAGATCGTCTAGGTAAGCGAAGATTGCAACGTTTGGTAAACCCGCTCGAAAACGATCTATTAATCTCGTGAATGTGGCTGGCGCATTCTTTAAACCGAAACTCATTCGCTTGTAGCGAAAAGTCCCACACGGTGTTATAAACGCAGTTTTATCCCGACCACATTCGCGAACCTTCACCTGGTGGTAACCCGATCGTAGATCTAAAGTGGACATAAAATTCGTTCGTTTCGCGGCGTGTAATAAGTCTTCTATACGAGGCATGGGATATTTATCACTAAGAGTTACTTCGTTTAAGCGTCGGTAGTCACCACATAAACGTATTTCACCATTCTTCTTTGGAACAAGAACCACTGGAGCTGCCCAAGGACTTTCGCACTTTTCAATAACTTCTTCCGCTAGGAGTCGATCCAATTCTTTCTTGAGAATCTCGATTTTTGCTTCTGGCATCCGATATGGCGACGACGCAATTGGTGGATGATTGTCCTTGATCGTTGTTATGCCGTGTTCAGCATAATCAGTAGATTCTCCCCTACTTCAAACAGAATTGCGTTAAGAACTAACAATTCGCGTAACATCTCCTTTTCACTTTGATTTAAGTTCGTGCCTTCGTAATTCTTTAATGTGCACTGACTTACATTCAGGCATGGTACTTCTGTTTTCTTCTGTAGGTGTTGAGAATCTGGATGGAACTCATATTTTTGTTTTGGGTCATCATGAAAATACCATTTGTTCGAACTAACATCAATCACGATTCGAGCATCATTCAAAAAATCTGCACCAAGCAAGGTACGATTATCCTGATCCACCGAAATAACCAAAAAATTAGTTGGCACTCTGCGTTCTTTTATGACTACGTCAATCGTTGTTGACAAAACAATTTTTGTTTGTGTACTGCCATCAGCCAATTTTATGCTAGCAATTTCCTCTTTGAATGGTATGGACTCTTTTCATATAAATTCTTACCCAAAATCGATTTGGTAGCGCCTGTGTCCGCATAAGCAGATCCATTCATATTACCTATTGTAACGCTTAACACCGGGCGTTTCTTGCATGACATCTCAGCGACATCTGTTGTGTAAAATTCTTCTGCTTCGATAGTATTAATGTCTTCAATTCTATGAGCAGTTTCATTAGTAGGATTACACTTATGGCATTTAGCCTTAGTAACTCTTACGGCACCACAACCATAACATTTTATTTGCGAGCGACTTGCAGTCTGCACTTGATCTTCTTTGACCGTCAATACAGCAGATTTCTTTTCGGCTTTCTTTTTCAGTACCTGACAAGTACTCACGTCATGACCAAATATTTTGCAATATACACAACGTAAACGCTTTCCTGGTACAGTAGATGGACACTTTTCTTCGATTGCTCAATGCTACGTGCTAATTCCAATAATCGTTGAAACGTTTGAAAACTTTCGCGTACTAATCTTTCTCGAATTTTTCTGTTCAATAATCCATATATCATATCTAGTTATATCTTTTCACTTAAGATATCAGGCAATTGTGCGATCAGCGCACGCGCATTGCTTACAAACTGTTCTGTTTTCTCATTGTCTTTTTGTTCATGCGCAAATAATTCCCTATAAATACGATACAGTGGCAATTTTATTGAATGTGCAGCTCTCAGAGACGTTAAAGCATCATCCCATCTCGTAATATTGGCTTTTACGCCTTGCCAATATATTGCTGCTTGTCCAACCAATAACAACGGCAACGCCCTTAGAGCATTCTCATCCGATACTTGTGCACAGTCTTTGTAAATAATTACAGCATCGAGAAACGCATCTACATTAGAATCTTTCCTACCATCGAATCTAGCTGTACAATTAATCAAATTTCCTCCATGTTGGGTTGCATTATTAACATTCATAAACTGATTTAACAAAGCCAACTGATTTTGTTGCATACCAAGTAGCAATTGATTAAATTGATCATTCGTAAATGAACAGCCAGGTTGGATGTTTTGTACCTCATCTCTGTTTTGTCTAATTGATGAATTTTCTACATTACCTTCGATTTGTCCATTCGACGTATTTGCATTAAGATGAATGTTTACTTCGTCAACTTCTTCTTCCTCCATTTTAAGTGATCCTTTTTGTTGTGCCACACGACTTCTCAAGTTGTAGTACGACGTCTTGAATGTTTGGTGAACACGCTATAACTACCGATTTCTTATCGTTCGCAGACAATAAAATTCTTCACAGTAACGTACATTTAGCGCAAAAATGAGCACATCTTACATAAAAGTCGTCTATTTATAACCGAACCGCACAATTAACCACCTTTGCAGCACGTTGAGACGCCAGTTGTAACGTTTGAGTTCGATAGGTTAGGTATTAGTTTTGTTGCAAAATAATAGTAATCAGACGGGTTTACGGTAATAAACGAAAAGCAAGCGGCGGCACATGTATAAGAACAACGGTAGTTTATTTCGCTTTAACACATTCAAGAAAAAGGACTTAACAACAAACGGTATAAAAGTAATACATTAAACAGCACCAACAGCAACATTAGTAGTAATAATGTAAGGTACACTCTATATTATGACATCCTAGGTTATGTCCCTGCTGCCCTCTGACGTGGTAACGAATAACTAGGCACGTTTCAAGTATTATTTTAATATTCAAATAAGTATGTTGTTATAATAGCTTTGTTCGCGGACGGCATTCTGAACGTATTCGGGGATGAAAGACCTGCGCACTACAAAGATGATCGTTCGCGGTAACAGAATTTTCTCACCGGTGCAGAATATTCTTTGTTCGCGCAACACACTTTACAAATTCCGAAGTAGTCCGTCACATGTTCTGTAGATCCTGAATCAAGGGCAAGAATTTTATATCCTACGCATGCGCTCTAAATTTTGATGTGAAAATACCGCATGTTCTTGCTTTCTTGCTATGGTTAGCAGAGTTAAGTTGGAAACAAATTGGTTAAAATTGTTATTAAAGTAAAAACGTACGATATAAAGGAATTTTTTTATGTATCGAAATACACATGTTATGTATGTACGTAGCTGTGTAGCTTTAAATCAATTCTAATTTAGTAAAAATTTAGATGTCTGAATATTTCACATCAAGTGATGATGAAGAACTTCTTCAGATATTAGAGGTTACAAAAACTACCATTTTTTTTAAGAAATTGTACCACAACTCTCAGATCAACATTATTTTGAACATTTTCCGCAAAATACACATAAACAGTATCCGTTTATAAGTCACCAAGGATAACTTGGAGTATACCAAAATTTAATTTGTTACAGTGGTGTCAACGTTAACTAATGAATATAACAGAAACTCGTTCGAGTAGTGTTCGCGGATGAGAAAATTCCGTCTCGTGTTCCAAGAGTCGCATGCGCAATACAAAAGTACTGAACATCTTCCAAGTATATCCTGTATCTATTCGGGATCTCTTCCGCGAACAAAGCTAATATAGAATACATTAAAAATTGTCTCTAATAAAAGTCTGGAAGACTATAGCAATAACTAAAAGCATACACCTCTGAAGTAATATTAGAAAAACTAACCTTCATACGGTAAATAGGGTTTATATTCTATATTCTACCGCTACTAGGTAAATACACATATCTAAATTTAAAATTATAATTATACACGAAAGTGTTATTGTTATGAATCCATCAGCAGGGGGAGACATTACTTTAAAAATAGAGTGTACGTAATGTATACAGTTGATGACATGTCGGATACAGGGATAGTGTTTAAAATATCTGAACTGTTAAGTTGTATGAATCTGGTATAACGAAATTAGACAGTTGGTGCAAGTCAGTATGCGAAATATTTTTCGTAATACATAACAACGTAACAACCTGGAACAACTTTCAACATTTCGAAATTCGAAAAAGGGGCGTTACTGAAATTTTGTTTTTTCATTTATTTCACAAAGTATACATGATAAAAAACTTAAATCTTGGAACAATATGGAACAAACCACGAACAACCTGGAACAACTTTCAAAATTTCGAAATTCGAAAAAGGGGCGTTACTGAAATTTTGTTTTTTTCATTTATTTCACGAAGTATACATGATAGAAAGCTAAAATCTTGGAACAATATAGAACAAACCTAGAACCACATGGAACAACTTCCAAAATTTTGAATTTCGAAAAAGAGACGTTATTGAAATTTTGTTTTTCTCAATTATTTCATAAACTACACATGACAGAAGGCTCAAATTTTGGAAGAATGTTCAGAACAACTAGAACAAACTGGAACAACTCTCAAAAGTTTGAATTTCGAAAAAGGGGGACCTGGCAAAATTTCATTTATATTAATTATTTCATAAACTATTAATCTGAGAAGGTTCAAATTTTGGAACAATGTTCAGAACAACTAGAACAACCTGGAACAGCTGTCAAAATTTCGAATTTTGAAAAGGGAGGGTGACCAGAAAGCAGTTTTTTCGATTTTTCTGGACAATTTTTTAATATTTTTCTCCAAAATTCTGGAACAATTTAGAACAAACCTAGAACAACCTGGAACAACTTTCAACATTTCGAAATTCGAAAAAGGGAGGCTAACTTCACGCTGGCGATTAGTTTATCATTTCTATTTTGTCTATATTTTCCATATAACACGTTTGTCGATTTATATAAAAGGATTCACTGTACATCATATTACCACTACTAAGTGCAAATTACTGCAGTAACAAAATTTTGTGCGCAATATAATTTCAAAGTGAAATAAAATGGTTGTTATATCAATCAAAATAAACGACTTGTGTATGGCTTTTATCACACAAGGAAAACATATCTCAACTGCCGAAAAATTTTTAAATGACAATTACAATCTAACTGAAACACAATTTACTTGTGTCAAGTCTAATATACAAAAAACTTTATTGCCCAACTTTAAAGCAAAATGGGCTGCGGCATCAGGAAAGAAAGATCGATTCATCGTCAATAACCAAAACTGGCAAAATAAGGAGTATGTCATTGATTTTGACAATACGGACGGGTCCACACCTGAAATTTCTACGCCATTTGGAAGAGAAAGAGGTAGACCATGCAAAGACTATGAAGAATCCTCCGAGTCTACAAAGAAAAGAAAGCTACAAAAATGATTCGGCATTCTGGACTAGATCAAATTACCTTCTCCTACTTACAAGCATTGAGATCAATTGGTGAAATTACACATGCAAAAATTATTGAGAAAGTAAGGTATTTGTCCCCTGAATTATAAAATGGTCTATTGAATTGGCTTGACAATGAAGGTCAAGATGTATTAAGTTTATTAAAAGATAAAGCCTTAACTATGTACATAGACTTCAACATACCCAGGAACAAATATCAGTTATCAAAGACGGTTGTAGATGAGAAAATATGCAAAATACTTCCATCATACAAAAGGATTGCAGAAGCTAAAACGGAATGTTATCCTGTTGGGATAACTGTAACAGATACAAAAGCAAGTGTTATACTTCAAGATCTTCTAAATCATACAGTAAGAAGTATCCTAAAAATTGACTATGTTGATATATCAAATATCTTACAAATGATATACCTGAAATGGTGGTGGGATGGATCATCAGGACAGGCAGAGTATAAACAAGTTTTATCTGGTGAAAGTGAATTTATTTCAGATGCAAACCTTTTTGTTGCTTCTTTAGTTCCTCTAAAGTAAATTGATTCTGAAAACATTCAAGTAATATGGGAAAATCCGACACCTTCTTCCAACAGATATTGTCGTCTAATACCAATTGAGTTTACTAAAGAAACTCTAGCAAAATCAAGGGAAGTTATTTTAGGCATCGAAAATGAAGTTTCTGCGCTTCAACCTACCCAGATGTTATTTCTGAACAAACTGTTTCGGTAAAACACGAACTAATTTTAACGATAATTGACGGTAAGGTAACGCAAGTGTTGACTGATACGCCTTCTTCTTCGGCATGCACAATATGTCTCGCAACGCCATCTGAAATGAATAATTTGGAACTTGTTAGAAGCAAACAGGTTAGACAAGAAGCTTACAGATTCGGACTTTTAACATTACATTGCCGGATTAGATTCATGGAATGTATATTACATATTTCGTATAACTTACAATTTAAAACGTGGTCCGCTCGAAGCGAAGGAGAAAAAAAAGAAAAAGAACGAAACGAAAGAAGAAATACAAAGAAAATTCAGAGACGAGCTTGGGTTGATTGTCGATAAACCACGTCAAGGTAGCGGAAATTCGAATGACGGAAACACCGCCAGAAGGTTCTTTGTTAATTACACATGTACTGCTAATATAACTGGAGTAAATGAATATCTGATCAAAAGATTTTACATACTTTTACAAACTATGGCTAGCGAAAAACCTATTGACGCAAAAAAATTCGGGGAATATGCAAGAACAACAGCGGAATATTATGTAGATGCGTACGGATGGTACTGCTTCTACAGCTTCTCTTCATAAGGTGTTAATCCATGGAGAAAACATCATAAAACAGCTTTCAGAGAATGCTCAGGAAGCACGAAACAAAGATTAGCTTTGTTCGCGGACGGCATTCTGAACGTATTCGGGGATGAAAGACCTGCGCACTACAAATATGATCGTTCGCGGTAACAGAATTTTCTCACCGGTGCAGAATATTCTTTGTTCGCGCAATCCATTTTACAAATTCCGAAGTAGTCCGTCACATGTTCTGTAGATCCTGAATCAAGGGCAAGAATTTTATATCCTACGCATGTGCTCTAAATTTTGATGTGAAAATACCCCATGTTCTTGCTTTCTTGCTATGGTTAACAGAGTTAAGTTGGAAACAAATTGGTTAAAATTGTTATTAAAGTAAAAACGTACGATATAAAGGAAAGTTTTTTATGTATCGAAATACGCATGTTATGTATATACGAGCTTTAAATCAATTCAAATTGAGTAAAAATTTAGATGTCTGAATATTTCATCACATCAAGTGATGATGAATTAGAAGAACTTCTTCAGATATTAGAGGTTCCAAAAACTACCAATTGTTTGAAGAAATTGTACCACAACTCTCAGATCAACATTATTTTGAACATTTTCCGCAAAATACACATAAACAGTATCCGTTTATAAGTCACCCAGGTTAACTTGGAGTATGTTAAAATTTAATTTATTACAGTGGTGCCAACGTTAACTAATGAATATAACAGAAACTCGTTCGAGTAGTGCTCGCGGATGAGAAAATTCCCTCTCGTGTTCCAAGAGTCGCATGCGCAATACAAAAGTATTGAACATCTTCCAAGTTTATCCTGTATCTATTCGGGATCTCTTCCGCGAACAAAGCTATTATAAAAATTATCACTTACACCATGCTAGAAAGTGCTCCCGATCGTCAACAAATGAATATGTGTTCCACACCCTCATGTATACTTCCAATCCATATATTTCTAGTAAACATTGGTCTCAAGCACGAAAACTTATGGAATTGGGTGATGAAGCTAAAGTTCTGTTACAAAATTTAAGTGTAGAATCGGAAGAAAGTGTAAATAGTGAATAGAGAACATTTTTTGTAAATTTATTTTTTTAACACTGCATAATAGAAAAGCCTAAACATTTGTTTTTATATTAAGTACCTGTATTGTATATTATTATTTATAAGCATTTTCTCAAGTTATGTTCGTATAGAATTTGTAGTTTGGTGCAGATTTACACAGTTTATTGTCATTATGCTTATTGTTATATTTCTAGTTTAATATTTTATAAACTGACATTACAAATTTCACTGCGATATATGCATTACTTTTAAAGTTACTCAATTTTGAGATGATATATACGCGTGTTACGAGTAAATGTTCATTTACCTTACGACATAGTTTTTAGGTTCCGATATGCCGACAGTTCATTAAATATGTATTTCATGTGTTTCTCTAATTTTCCCCTATGCTAAGTTAGTGGTTTGCTTATTATTTTCCCCTTGTTCGTTTTAATAAGCAGTTGGAAGTTGTCAATATAATGATTTCTTCTTGATGATCTTCATAATAATCTGTAAATTCAGTTTAACTCAGATTCTTCCGGTCGTATTTTATGGCACTCCTTTAGTTTTGAAAGTATACTTACCTGCTTCATAAGTAATTCTCTTCGAATTTTTTCAATACCTACGTTTGTGAAGGTTAAATGTCAAAATATTTGTTATTATCTGAATGTAGTGTTACGGTTAATTAAACACGTTGGCGTGATTAAAAAAAAAGAGACTGACTGGAAAAAATAAAATAGTTGACAAGTAAGGGGATAGCTCTAATTTTTTAAAAAAGAAACAGTTTGTGTGGATTTACGGCTATCCGCTGAATAAGTCTCCGTGGGTACTACTTACTGTAACTGTACAGTGGTTGATTAGTACAGGGAGACGAACCGTACTAGAATTTGTTTTGATCAACGAGAAGTCACGAAGTACTTATACCCATAACTGACCCTTGCTTCGGCGTTGGATAAAACTGTTGGAAAGGAGGATTGGAGCCAGCATGCGTTTAAACAGCTAAGTGCCAAACGTTTATTTATTTTGTACATTTTATTCATTGAATTACATTTATTATAACCAGAAAGTGTTATTTATTTGGAAGTCAGTGCAGTGACAAGCGAACCCTGGGCATAGCACTGGCCGGGTTAATTTAAGAGTGATATTTTGCCCCGCCACAGTAGGTTCTGTCTTTCGCGTTCGTTTCTCAGCTTAGTCAACCGTTAGTTTGAAAAATTCCCTAATTCATTTTATAATTCCCTGGTGTTGGACGATTTCTTGTGGTAACGTCTATTTCCGTTCTTGAAGTCACTTCCCTCTCAGCGTTGATGTGAACAACACGTATAGAATCTTATCTATGGTTGGACCTTATGGCTTAGTATTTTTGGTCTATGAAGGACTATCACTAGTTTAGTGGATTTAATTGGCCCAAGGGAACAAAATACCTCTTAGATTCTCTTAAGAACTATCGTTCCCTCGTTTTAACGCTTCAGTTGAATACGGATGGATAATTTCAACCGAGCTTTTCTTAGTGTGTGCTCCAAGAGGTGAGTTCTTAGTCACATGTTTCGCCATTTTGGCTTTTTCTAATTTTCCGTTTATCTTTTCATATTTTAGGGGCTTTTAAGGTAACTCCAGTTACGAAGTTTAATGTAACTTCACGGTTACGAAGCTGTTGATGTAACTTTTAGTTAGAATCTTCTTGTAAACTCGTTACAATTTATATTATACAATTGGCTAACGACTGGTTTACGTCTCGATTACCTACCAAGTAAAACCTGTTGGTACGTCACCATCATCCCCTGAATTCTGGAATAAAGTATCTTAAGGTCCCAGATACTCCGAAGAACCTTTATAGTAGCAAATCCCTTGTGAGGCTTCCGAAGAGGTCCTTCGACATCTCTACAGGTCACATTTATTACATTTATTTTATTCGAGTCACTATAATAATCATTGGATAAGCCTTCGGTTTAAATTCCTGAGGTCAAATATTTATTTTCTTTTGATTGCATGTAAAACGTAAGTTAACGATAAAGTTTCTTTAATTTATTATAAAATGTAACTTTTCTCTTTAAATTCCGAACTGTTAATTTATTTTTGGTAAAATTGAGTAGATATAATTCATTTGTTTCACACAATTTTTGGCTTTCGTAAAGTACTCGACATATCTTGCTCGAGGTGCATTATTATTATTTTTCTAAATTATTTACCACCTAGTATACTTGCATGGTTCAATCTGTATAATTATATTTCCAACTAATTTTAATTGACATAAACATGTAACAACTTTATGTGAGGTGATATAGGAGATATAGACCATTTCAAAATATTTAAATTTTAACAACTCACTTAAGGAATTTATTTACGAATTTTATTTTTATTATTATTTACAACGTACTGTCTTCAACATCTATTTTTATTTCATTTTCATTAAATAACTGTTTATGCCTACAAATTTACTTGCGTTTGACATTATCGAACTACCTCGAACTACTTACTTGCTTTCTGTTTTCCGGGGTAAGTATCTATTGAATCTCGGAGATAAAAGAGAAAACAGTGGCGCACCCTTTTTAACATCTGTTCCCACGATCGTCTTCACTGAGATAAGCCGCCTTCAAGGATTCAATCCCCACCATCAGGTAGGTCGAAAGTGTCGGTGCCTAACACCATTCCGAATACCTTTCCGTGTGTCTTTTCTTATTTTATTTATTTTTATTTAAGTCTCTGTTCTTGAAACCGATAGCCGCGTCGCGCGCGCCCTGCGTGTGTCATGTGCGCGTAACACGCGTTTGCCCCACAGTGCGCCGTTCCACAAAACATTACGCTGATTGGTGTTCTTGAACGCTCTCTCACTCGTTTTCTTCCTCGTGGCACGAGAACTTTAAGTGACCCTGGATCATCTGTAATGTTCGTTTCATCGTAATTATAAATATTATGAGGTTTTGTAGTGACTAGAACATTACGAAATTCTCATAAAACTCGGTGAGCTCAGTTTTCCCTACCGAAGCTCTCTGTTTCTTAATACTCGTAGCTAGACGAACGAAAAGTCAATTTCTGACAGCAAAAGAATTTACAAACTCAACACCCGGCACATTATTTTCTCAGTTTGGTAGAACTCTGCCTTGTTTATTTACAAACTTCTCGATTACACTTAGTATATCTGATTTGGTCACAGAGAATCACTAACAGTTCCCAGTGTTTCTGCTATCAATTCTTCTTCGACTTTAGATAAAACGGTTGGATGTCCGGGATTATTTTCATAAGACCCACGAACATTGTACAATAACGTCTTTCTGTTTATTTTACGGAAAAAAGTTATTTAGATATTTTGTTTAGAATAAAGTAGCCGAATATTGTTTCCAACGTCAATACTCCTACGTATAAGTTGGCCAAATGGCCAATTTTTAATAACAAGTTCTACTGCCAAACATTCAGCACCGCAATGGGCAACGCTCTGTCCCCCTTTTTGGTAAATTTATTCCTATATAATTTTGAACAGGAAATGCAAAAGTCATCTAAAATATTCCCCAAAATTTGGTATAGATACGTAGACGACATCTTCGCCGTCGTGGAAAGAGATTTCGAAATAGATCATTTCCTCCACTTAATAAATAATAAATATCCGTCCATCAAATTTACATATGAGTTAGAAAAAGAAAATAAAACATTACCGTTTTTAGACCTATTAATAACCAACAAGGGCGGACGGTTTGTCTTTGGTATCTATAGAAAAGATACGCAGATTAACAACTATATCCACAATTCTTCGTGCACATATTATAAATATAAAAATTCCGTTTTCAACAGTTTATTCCACAGATTATTCAAAATTCCACTATCTCAAAATAATTTTAAAAAGGAACTTCGTTTCATTTATCAAATAGCAGCATCGAATGGCTACAGTAAACCATACATAGACAGGATCCACAAAATATTCGAACAAAGACGCCGAATTCATAGTATCACAAATTTAAAACCAATTAAACAAACCCAAGAAACTACCTACGTTAAATTAACATTTCACCCCTCCTGGCAATTTAAATTTACTGGATTATTTAAATCTTTTAAATTAACTCCGGCGTTTTCTAATCAAGACAAGTAATAACATTAACACCACTCCACAAATGAAAAAATCAGGAATTTACACAATCAATTGTACATCCTGTAATATGGTTTATGTCGAGCAAACACAAAAGAATGTGGAAATAAGATTCAGGGAACATATCAACCATTTAAAAAATAATAAAACAGAAAAATCCGCGATCGCCAAACATTTTCTAGATTCAGGCCACAGAAATCATACAGCTACAGCTACTCTTTTGAAACAGAGCAATAATTATAATTTAGATTTATTGGAAGCAATATATATGAAAAAACACCAAAACAAATTATTGAATAACGACCTGTCATCACCGTACCCTCTTAAGTGTCATTGAAAATAGAAAATAGTTTATAGCCCCGGTGGGTGGTTCAAGACTTTACATATGGACACTCCAAATACGTAGCATAAGAAATAGTTTTACCCCGTAAGTTAATATAGGCTAGTATAGAATATAAGAAAAATTTGTTAGAAATGTGTTAGTTATGTTGAAGATGTTACGAAGTGTGTAACGAAATGGCCATACATTTAATACATTAACATCTTATGTGAAGTTGAGTTTCATTTTTTATTTTTGAAATATTTATACACTTCACTAGCTCAATTATCTATATATGTATAATTATTATTGATGTTGTTTTTTGACCGATTTTTTGTTAAACAATAAAATTTATACGGGTTTTTCGGTCCCTTAATAATAAAATCTGTATATTAAATATTTCGTCACAATTCTGTGAATTACTTCAAATTAGACGTTAATCTAAATTATTTTTAATTAATATAATTTCCTGAAGAATTGTGACGAAATATCTAAAATAAACATTTTAATATTAGACCGAAAAACCCGTATAAATTTTGTTTTTTTAATTATTTGTATTAACAAATCCGTAACTACATTAGAAACTCTTTCTAAAAAGTAAAAATCCATCTGTTAGTATAATTAAGGATGAAGCGCAGTGCTCTAATTCTGTCAAATTTTTTTTTCTTAAAGTAGTATTTTACATATCGCAAATTATAACTATTTTTATATGTGTATACGAAGTCTAACTCATACAAGGTCCGGTAATGAAGCGGGAGCGGAAGATTACACGCTTATCTGAAAGTTAACGAAATATTTGCTCACTGGATATTCTTCCGCACGATCTAACGCACGTTTTAAAAATATTTTGTTTTATACAGGGTGTTCCAGATGGAAATGCCAGACTAAAGTTGCATTTTTTAAATGGAACATCCTGTATATTAATAGATAAAATGATCCGCGGTTGAAAGCTGGTTACATCGATATAATGTTGTACAGGTCTAAAGTTGATAGTTTCTGTGTAAATAATTATTTTACTTGATAAATTGATACATTTCAGTAGGCGATTCTGCATAGGGAAAAGCAAAAGCTTCGAAACCAACAGAGTAGAATATTTTCTACTAGTATAGACTGTCGTTGCTATGTGAAATAAATTCTGCAACTACTCGCTTTATACAGGGCGTTCACAATTTTGCAAAATCGAAGAAATCTGGAAATCTTTAAATGTAACACCCTGTATATTTTCAGCTCATTGAAAAGCCCTCTTACTACGCTTTCTATTGATACCTCATTTGATGCATTTAGGGTGGATCATTTGCTAATTATTTCTTTTTAAAGTTGAATTAATCAAAAATGCTTGTATTTTTATAGCTAATTGCAATTTTCAACTTTCTGTAAGATCGGATATTCCACGAATAAGCTAAAAATGGTCTATAACAAGAAGAAACCCCATAAAGTATGAGAAACAATTTTGACATATTATAGAACGCCGAGAAATGTCATTTCTCAACCTCTGAACTAATAGCAGGTAAATAATGGCTTCATTATTAACCTAGGTTAACAATGAAAACAAATAGCACGCATGCTGCAACCATACAGTCGCCGTAGGATGTCAACCGTCAAAATTCTGAGTATGTTTTCGTATGAAAGCGTTTTGATTCATGCGCAAGCTAGTACTCAAGTACCTGTTCTGCAATCTCGTACATTTCAGGTGGTATATATTTTAAATCTTTTTGTTCAGACATACATAAACAAAACGAAAAATAATCTGGAAAATACTTCGCTTTTAGTTTCAGCAGTTATGCCAAAACTTATCTGCCAACATCAAAATGAAGTATATTTACGTTTGTTTTATGTTTTATTACAAGTGCCATCTTACATACATTAGCAAATTTATTCCTAATTATCAAGGTTTCAAGATCCAATTAAACTACTGGTACAAAAAACAGTATACATACTTCGGCTGAGAAAACTATTATTGCCCTGAGTGGCGGGATTAAATCTCGAGGCGCGCAGCTGCAATCATAGATAATATATACATTTCATTCTCTATAGATTGGACACTTCTAATAAAATTTGGTTGGCGTGTTTCTGCGCCATCTAGTGAAATGTGTTAAATTTAAAACATACCATACTGGGGCACGAAAAGCTTGTATATTATTGAAAATTGATTTTCTAACTTTTAAACTAAAAAACAAAGCGCTTTTATATAGTTTTTGAATATTGTCCTATATTTTCATTAAAAATATTTTTACAAAAATGTTATCTTCGTGGAACACGACGAAATAAAATTTCATTCCCTAACGCTTCTCCTGAAGTTTCAATTTGGATGATATATGTCACTTATACCTGTAATATCGAAACCGAAGGTTAGGTAATTTATAAAAATGATCTCAAAACATATTCAAGTTTTAACAATCTCGGAAAGCCACTAAGGGGTACTATTAGAATGTAGGTCTAAACCATAACAGAATTTAATAACACATCTTGTATTTACCTATTAATTGGATGTTGTGTACTGCACTCTCCTTGGCGAAGTATATTGTATCTGGTGTTATCACCTTGAAGACATTAAACATTTCTTGTACTGCTTCAATTTGTATGGGATAATGCGATATGAAAATAAAGTGTCACTGCTTTATGTCAAAACTAGTATGTCAGCTCTTGTCAATTTAACAGAAACGATAATTTCATCCTTAAGCGGTATTTAACACGACTATATTTAAGGTTTAAACGAAACCACGTCCAACATAATCCTTCATACATACATACATAATGAAAGACCTCTTATACCCGAAGGTGTCGAGGTGTAAAGTTCTCTTAATTTAACAGATTCAACAAATTCACGCCACTCTTTCCTGTTTCTGACTAGGGCCTTCGCCTCGTTCCATGTTTTTCCTCTTTTTTTCAGAAGTTCATCCATATTGCTGTTCCACGTTTTTCTGGGTCGTCCTCTCCGATTTTTCCCGATTTTCCTTACCTCCCATACGCGCTTCACCTGTCTAGTTTCATTCATTCTGATCAAGTGTCCCCGCCATTTCATTTTCTTTTCTTCTACTTTAGTTCTTAATGATTTTGTTGTTAGCATCTGTCTAATGTCATCGTTTCTTTTTTTGTCTGTTCTTCTAGCGCCTAATGTTTTCCTCTTACTTTCATTTCACTGGATTGTAGTCGTTTTGTTTGTCTTTCATCAAGTATCCAATTTTCTGCTCCATAGGTTAAGACTTGTAAGTATACTGCTTGATACACCGTCATTTTTGTTCTTGTTGTTATCTCTTTTTTATTCAAAAAGTTTTTGTAGAGTGCATAATCCTTCAACTTATATTATATCTTCTCCAAGAATATCACAAAAATTACCATATTCTACTAATACTAATCAGAATGACAATATAATGTCATAATGACACTCAATTTCGCGCTTATCATATTTCAAATTTCAAAAAGCAATGCCGGCGACACCTGGTGAAATGTGTGAGTACCAAAACTTTGACGACAGTACACGGGACCTTCTGCCGTATCTATAGTACTGCAATATAGTCAACTTCTCAACCTTAGTATGTAATATACTATTATACCCTAGCTATTATAAAGATGCTGCTCAGGTCAATTTATAGCTAAAGTAGCCTTTATTCTAAAATACTCTAACTGGATGAGTTTAACTATTCGCTGGAAATGCCAAAAAATTGCATTTACGACAAATTTGTTAAAAAACACGCAGTTTTGACAATATTCTGACACGTACTTCACGAAAAGTTAAATTATAATTTACCCATTAGCTCTAAATGTGTCTGTGTTTACACGGAGCATTATTTGAACTTGTATTGTAGTAATACTTAACAATTTTGAATTACCAATATTTTCCTTGTCATTAAATCGGTGTAAAGTTCTTATATTCGTTCCCTACTAAATATTTTTTTAAGGTTTGCTTATTACTAATTACATGCGTAACAAATCTCAAAATATTGCATTTGCGGTAAATTTGCTTAAAAACCATCAAAAGCATAATGTGTATGGTATTTTTGGAAAGCTGACTAAATTCTCTTTAACATACAAAAACAATATACACGGTGTTTCTTTTGAAAAATTAAGTCCGAAATGGATTTACAAAACCCAAGCAACCTGTATAATGGTGGTATATTCAAGTTGAGTATAGGCAATTATTTTACTCAACAATTTAGCACATTTAGTGATACACTTAGGTGTTTAGTATTCACTTCCGGTTCTTATAAAAATTGGACGATAATGGAGCTTTTATCAATTTTAATCGCTTTTCTCTCCGTAACTATGTGTCTTAGATCCAACTAATGTTATACCCAATTGTTCATAGTAATTAGCAGAATCGATTGCAATATTTAATACCGAGTGTCCAATCAACCCCATCTTCGTTGCACCATACTGTATACGTCACGTAAAGAAATTTCATAATAAAATAATGCACTTCTGATGACCACTCGCAATTTATCATTTTTTTTATCTTTTGACCTAAACTTAAATTGACATTGACCTTTTCAATTTTCTAAATGTCACAATGTGACAGTGATCACATGACAGTTAGATTAGTAAATTTAGTTGTTTAATTTTGACAACTATATACAGTAATATGTGGTTATATAGTGGGTTCACGATTCGAAGACGTGCACGTCATTAATAGAATTTTCTGAGTCACCAACACAAAAGCAATAAAATACCTATCGAAGCTTAAACTCTACATCCTACGAACACAGTTTTATGTTGGTGCGAATGTACAGTGTTGACACATACCGCTCTGTCATTTGTCGTGTAACCTAACATGTAAACAAGAAACAAATAGATTGTGCAACATTGTTTTGACGACAATGATGACGTGCACGTCTTCGAATCGTGGACGGAGTTTAGTACATATTTCAAATACAAAATGGAGCGTGGTTCTAAGCTGCGATTATATGAAGCACTTTCAATTAAGTAATATAACAAAACAGATATAACATCGCTATCACCAAACGCCACAAATTTGATTGATTAATCAGGGCAGGTGTTTCGAGAACGCGTGGGTTCTCATCATCAACCGAATACCGACTACATAACAGAGAAATGCATCTTAACGCTGTACTTCAACTTTAGTAACATTACTTTGTTTTATATTTCTTTATTAAGCTATCAAATTTCACTGTTTGAAGTTTAAGGTCAACATTCGTCATTAGCAAAGAAGATTTCCAGTCGAGTACCTCAAACCTTAATAATAAGCGAAATAGGTGGGGTGTTGTGACAGCTTGTCGTGGTGTTCCCCAGCCAAACATCATTATCCCGACCGTCTACCGTACGCAATAATAGTTCATGTAATATCTCTTGTGTTTGGGTAAGAATTGATAAAAAGTGCATATAGTATTACTTGCAATTTTTACCCCACGAGAAGCGTCTCTGTGACGCTTATGATGTATGTACATCGAATACTTTGTACACGTCTTGTTAAATCTGATTCCATTATATTGACTGTGAGCACAATACGCACACATCTGGTGTTTTCATCCAGACGATAACATCCGTCATGATTAGTGCAGTGAAAATGA
Source organism: Holotrichia oblita (assembly GCA_023690525.1). Taxonomy (NCBI): domain Eukaryota; kingdom Metazoa; phylum Arthropoda; class Insecta; order Coleoptera; family Scarabaeidae; genus Holotrichia; species Holotrichia oblita. The sequence goes on from CM043017.1 coordinate 65,470,565, forward strand.
ATCTGTCAACATTAAAAGAAGATTAGTCGGTGATATGATACATTATATTGTAATACAGGGCATGTATGTTGGATGTTGCATTAGAAAAGCTTATTTTTACTTGAAAATCTGCGGGTAGGAAAATAAGTGATGGGCTCATAGGTCGAAAGCACCGTGCGTTGAAACAAGCATAGTTGCCAGTACAGAAAATGTATGTATCGTGGAAGGGAGGCACGGCAAGTGCTCATTGGTAATATTGTATCAGTAGCGATCTAGTATCATGCTCGCCGTTGAGAGTTAGGCATCCATAGAATAAAGTGTCCTGGTATTCGCTATTCTGATCATATTTATACATTTATTATTAGCAGCAGTATTACTTATTGACTTAAGAAAAATGTTTAAGTTTCACATAATTAAAACTTTTATTTTATACATTGTAGGTATTGCATTTATAGTTACATTTATGACTGTCGATCAGTAATGAAAACGATACCCTGAATAGACAGATGTTGCAAACGCTCTCGCATACTGCCTAACGCAGAATGGTGTGCCTGTCGTAAAATATGTATATTTCCTACCACTACTTAACAGCGTTCGATTCTCAAAGAAGCGATGTGGCGACTTTGTTCATATATTAATATAGGATTATATGGAAACATAATGACTCGATGTGTAATTTCCCTATCTGTATATTCTCATAGGGTCTATCTAACGATTGAAACTAAAAAGCTCTTGTGAAGTACGTGCTGTTCCACTTGATTTACTGTGGTCCTAGTTTGGATACAACTGCAGCGCATAAAACTGGATAATTTTTTCATAAGGTATGTACATACACCTCTTGAAAAAGTTTTTTCATGATTTTTATAAACTCACATAACCCATTAACAGCCAAAGGTGTGTAGACCCACGCGTATTTATTTCTTTCAACTTTAAGAAAAACAGATTTTTGTCGTTTAGTTTGTTATACTGCTAGTATTAATTTGAAAAAAATTTGTAAAATTCTTATTTTAAACAAAATGCAGTTTTGCATATTTTAAAAAAATACACAATATTACTGATTTCGATTATTAATGCATAGATAGATTTTGAATAAATACTAACATGTGCTAATAGTTCAATTATAACAGATATCACAAATAGAAGGGGAAAAAAGTTGGTCTATATCTCACAAGATTCTACATTAACAAATAATTTGCTACGGGTTTCGGGAAATTCCCATCATCAGGCACCCAGTAAGAACATACTTGTTGAATTAACGTTATTACAACGTTGTCATCGTGGAATAAACGTTAGCAGTTGTATTAATAACGTTAATAATATAACGAAATTTCAATCACACGTTTGTAAAATGTTGATTAAACGTTTATTTTCCACTAGCAATTTTTGCGATGATTGCTAACAACATTTTTTATTTTAATTACAACAACGTTACATGACAAACGTAAAAATAACGTTATTAGTACCACATAATTTCAACCATACGTTTTAAAAACGTTGAATGAACGATAGTCCGATTACTATAAATATTTACGAAGGTTGACCGTAACGTAATTTTCGTCAAATGGAACAACGTCGTAAACGAAAGTTGCAATAACCTTACCTTTGTCATGAAATTTCAACCATACGTTTTGGAAACGTTGACTAAACGACAATTTCTTATTAAACAATGTTATGATAATTGAACGCTACGTTTGCATTTCTTAATTGTAACAACGTTATAGGAAGGGCTTGCAGCAACGTTGCATTTGTAACGTTATTCCAACTACACGTTTTAGAAACATTTAGTTAACGATATTTTCTTACTCTACATTTTTATTATGATTGAGAGCAACGTTTGCTTTTCGTAATTGCAACAACGTGATAGCGAAAGCTTCGAATAACGTTGCACTTATAATGCAATTCAAACCACACGTTTTAGAAACGTTGACTAAACAACATTTTCTTATTTTACAATTTTATGATAATTGAACGCTACGTTTGTATTTCTTAATTGCAACAACGTTATAGGAACAGCTTGTAACAACGTTGCATTTGTAACGCTATTCTAACCACACGTTTTAGAAACATTTACTTCACGATATTTTCTTTTACTCCACAATTTTATTATAATTGAGAGCAACGTTTGTTTTTCTTAATTGCAACAACGCGATAGAGAAAGCTTATAATAACGTTGCACTTATAATGTAATTCCAACCACACGTTTTAAAAACGTTGACTAACAGCAACGTTTATTTTTCTTAATAGCAACAACGTTATAGGGAAAACTTGTAATAACGTTACGTTAGAAACGGAATTCCAACCATACGTTTGAGAAACATTGAGTTAACGATATTTTTTACTCTACATTTTTATAATCATTAAGAACTCGTAGAAAATCTTTAATGAGTGAAATGAATCCAATAAAATTGTTGCACAAATGGAGGTATGTAGTTCATATTTTTTAAATATTTCGTGCGTAGCTTAATGTTTGTGCGTTTTTATTCTCATCGATTAGTTCATCGGTGAATCGCAAATGATTTATTGTTTCAAATCTCATCTATTACAAATCGCTTGATTTCATCGACCTGTTTTTAATTCCATCAGTCTTTCATCAATGGATTAATGATTACCAATCTAACTCATCGTGCTTGAGGAAAGATGGATCCTTACGCATGCACCATTTATACCACCATTTGCGCTACTCTATGAAATTAACCAAAAATATCAAATGAAGAACGGAAAAACAAACCAACAAACCATCCAAAATTATTAAAATGAAAGTAGATTTTAATTTTAACATGTTTTCCTTCTATTTTCAGTTGAATAAACAGCAAGGCATCATCTGATGAGTTTTCATAGTGATTATAGGTTAAATAATTCACCGAATAAATTCATCAAACTGTTTCTTATGCAATTTCAATTTTCCGTTTTATTAACGTTGGAATTAACTTACGTCATGCTCATCGAATTCATCACTGATGGAATTCATCATCAAAAACTGATGAGAATAAAAACGCACCTTAGGTGTACCTACGTGTTTGGCGTATGCACATACAAATTTACTAAGAATCGGAATTACTTTTCCCTTTTCAGTCTCTGTTGTGTATATTTTGAAAAAATATGTAAAACCTGTATGTCCATAAGAATACCTACAAGAGAAAGGATTTTCTGTTCATGTATAATTGTTGCCTAAGTATATGATTTTTTCATTGCTAGGGTCATAAGCAAACGTTACAAAAGCGCGGGCAACGAAACTGCCTCTGATTGGCTTTATAAATCACGTGTCAGTAGAAAGCCAATACATTTCAATTATTGTCGTGTGAGGTTCGATATTTTTCTACTCCCTCTACTTTACAGATGAAACGGTTACAATAGTAACAGTAGTGCGCAAGTGCATATGTAGTGCGTAGGAAAGTGCGTAGTATACGTTCTCTGTGCGCTTATGTTATTTCCGTTTCTGAAACCACATACAAAACTAAATCATTACATTGCTGTGTTCGGCGTTCTACTAGTAAATTTATAAGGTAGGTAATACATTATATGTATATGTACGTATATTATTTTTAAGTGTACGTAGATTTTTGGTGAAGTTTTTTTAATAACTTAGCAATTTCGCTAAAACTGCAACATCCCTCGTGTTTGAAGCATATACCTAAAGTGATAGTTACGCGTTAACATAACCTCGTAATATATAGATTGATAATAAGTATAAAGCATACCGGTGCCTAGTTGAATGTAAATTCCACCAAAATTGTTTAGCGAAAATTAGAAAGGACAATGTTAAATACCATTAACAATTAACCTTTTCTCGGTTCTCTGTTTGTGATACGTTTTTACCATTGTTTGCTTATTTTTCCTCTAGAAAATGGAATGGGTAACATTGAATTAACAATTTCTGACACTAAATTGTTCTTAATGATTTTTACTCTAATTTGTAATACTTGGTTGAGACGTACTTTGTTACGTATACGTAATTTATTTTTGTTAGGGATAGAGCTTATTTTACTACAAGAATAATTCAACAGGTATAACAGTGCATTAAAATTTCTAGGTAACAGCATAATTTTGTATGCATCTTGTACACCATTAATATATTTTGAATTTCTTGTTAACACTTATTTTTTCGTATTTACCTATTCATTTTCTGTTTTACACTAGTGTTGACTATTGCTTTTTAGATCCCGAAGATGGTACTGATACTACATTAAAATTACTGTTAGGTATTAACGAAAAACTTGATCAGCTAACAGGGGTCATCAATTAATTTTTGCGCAGTCACAAAAATCAAAATGCAACTATTCTAGAAAAACCTGTCGGCTTACCAGATTTTCCCATCATGAATGCAGAAGATTTTATTGTATTTGAAGACCAATTGAAATCTAGTCTAAATATAAAACAATATATGGTAATCGATTTGAATCATTATTAGTGAACAATTAGAACAATTTGATATATAAGGTACATTTGTTAAAGCAATGATCGCACATAATTTCTTTAAGATCAACAAAAAATATTTGTATTTTTTAAATTTTATATGTATTTGTGCAACTGTTCGTAACACGAATCATTGCTTAAACAAATCTGTAACTTTGTTACTATAGTTGAATTTGATTTTAGTTTATTCCTCGCATTTAAATCAATTTTATAATACTCATGTTTATTTATTTTTAGATAATCAGGTTAGAAATTTAGGTGGCAGTAGCATTGAAGACCAGATACGAAGAATGTTAAAATTAATCAATTCTGAGCAAGTTGCTATTGCATACAATTAGAAGGAAGAGACAAAAAGAGTTGCGAGAAAACAGAAATTATGTCCGTTGTACACAGTATGTATTTAATAATATGTCACTTACTTATTATACATTTCACTGTAAATATATAACTTAAAATTCAAAAATTAAACATCCTCCATAAACAATGGTGTGCAAAAAATAGGAACAAGATAAGACAAAAGTTTCCATTAAATATAAGAATTTGGTTGTGCTTACTTTATTTGCCTGGCATCTGCGCGCCATAGAATTTACAGCACTAAACAATTTGCAGCGCGTTCTATATTTTGTTACAAAATTAATCCCAAATAGATATAACATAATTGATAAATCTATGTACAAGATATTGACCGGATTGTATCTAGCTAGCTGTTGTACTACGTTTGGTTATTATAAAAACGTTTTTATAACGTCTGTGTTCTCAGTATACATATATATATATATATATATATATATTTATCCAACCAACGTTGTTAGACCCGGCATGTTCATGATACCAAGTCAATCCCAGTGTATAACACAGAAGCGGACATTTAACATACCTTGCTAAGCCCACTGATCATACCGCTTTGCCAGACCCAGTGTATAAAAAATATATATTTTCCCGCCTTTTCATTCCCTGCAATGTTGCCAAGTATATGCGACAAGTGTCTATTATGTTTCCACAGGTTAAATGTAAGCTCGAAGTGTTTTGAGAGAAAGCAGAACTACTGGACTAGATTTAAGCTTGAAGTAATTTTTTAAATAATGGGGCCGTCCCGGAATATTTTTTATATTTTTCTTAAAGTGTACATTAACTTATAGTGTCTACGTATTTTCTTTTTTATATTATTAATAACTATGCCAAGAAAAAATATCAAAATTTGAATTTACCGCCTTTATGACGTGATAATGGTAAATTGACAGAGAAGCTTGCCAAAAGTATGATATGGAAAAAAATAGAAATAACACATCAATGTTTTCTTAATCAGAAATGTAATCTTTTTTTTTTTTTTGTTAGCTACGTAAACGTCAAACGAAATCCACCTCCTGTCTATCTGTATTCTGTCGTGATTCTGTCATAATATTTATTTTTATATTTGTTTGATAAACTATTGTGTTGTTATTATTTTGTTGTGTGCTTAGAGTTTTCAGTTTTAGTGTATTTTTTAACGTTATCACCTTTGGAATCGTGCTTTATTTTTATTTGAATCTTATTTGCTATCAATTAATCATGAAATGTTTTGTATCTGGTTGAAAGAATAATTTTAAAATCAATCCGGAAAAGCGTCTTTATTTCCAATATATGTATGTTACAAAAATATCAAAACTATTTCTATATTAATATTGAAGTGAAAAGTGGCGGAGTTCAGATGCGTCACTAAAAGTTGACATCTGCTCTTCCACTCAACCATTATATCTAAACCTAAACCCAATAAGAGAGTGTACTTTTTTGTGCATATCTTCGTTTCTTTCAGGCGTTTTGGTTTATAATTAGTTATAATGTCGCTAATTCTCTTCTCATACCCTGGTTTAGCTACGTCTAGATGGTTTTCTGAATTACGACGACGGCTTTACGAATATGTTCACTGACGTTTACTTCAGACGTGAATATTAGCTGCTTTCTATTTGCCACAATTCTCACTTTTCCTCATCTCACTTCTCACTTCATTCTCACATGATTCTCACTTCAGCAAAACAAATCACTTACTCACTTGCAAATAAAACGATGCTTATTAATGAGAAAACTGAAGTGAGATAAGAATTGTGGCAAATAGAAAGCAGCTGTTTTTATTGGCGCATTTCCTAATCCTTTTACCAAAACACAAGTATTATCAAATTTTGGCGCTCCCACCTGCACCTAACTACTGGCTTTTAACAAGTTCTGATTACTTCCGCTGTCAATAAATCCTTGTATATAATGACCATTTATAGTCAAGAATATATTATCACGAAGAGGACTGTCATCTCCCTGAACGAAGCATGTTTGCCAATTTTCTTGATTTCGTGTGGATGCTGTACTTGTTTGCTTGCAATGTGACCAAAATTAATTCACTATCTTTCATGGTTAACAAATATTTAGTAAAAGTCACATCGTTTTTCTTTTTACGTGTTGACAGGATTATATGCAATATAACTATTAACGGTTTTTCCAAATTCTTGCTTTACTTATACGTTTTTACATTTCGTATTTTAGTACACAAAAACAACACATTAGAGGCTGAAAGTTCTATTACATTTGATTGCACAACATAAATATATTTCCTATACACGTCTTATCGTCAAAACGTCTTTTTTTAAATAATTGTCACTGTCAACAGACCTGTTATTCCCTACATATAACAATGCTTGCACATTACTACGTTTGTCGTTGATGTATTCTTACAAGTTTAAGCCAATAAAAAGAACTACCATTATCACGTCACTAAACGCGCGATTTACAAATAATCGGTTTTATTTTCTTTTTTGTGCGATTCCAGTAACACTAAAATTATAATTTTGCTATTACCTACATCAGATTATAGTAATTTTTCATAATAAAACTTTTAATAGGGGATCTCGGTAACTATAAAAGGTATCAAAAAAACGGACCACGCATCCTCGATCTGTTTTTTCGATAAAAGGATGATGGTGAAAACCAAATTTGGCTATCGGCCTTCGGTTTCGAGTTATCCCTGAAAATTCGATTTTTCCCATTTTCGTTTTATCACGATATCTCGGCTATTTATGAAAATTGACAAAAATAACTTTTACGTTCTTGAGGCATTTTTTTAATTAGAATGCAGTGGCGTTAGAGATTTTTTGAAAAAATTTTCGAAGTTGAGGTAGGACATAAAGTTGTATTTTTTTATACGGAAAATATAGTTGGCTATGATATCATTAAAAAAGAGGATTTTTTGCCATTTCAATGATATATATCATGTGGGGTCCGTTCGTTCATTTTCACTGTATTATAGCAAAAAATTAACATTTTCCATTGATTTTCATCATTTCATTGCTTTTTGTTAGTAGGCGTGTGTCATTCAACAAACATGAATCTGTCAGTAGGTTTATAAATAGTTTGAGTTGATTATTTGATTGTTGCTTCACCTTAAAATTATACATTTGCGATGGCTTATGAAAATTACGAAAAGTATGATATGTTGGAATGCTTTATTCTCAATAATAATAATACTGAAGCTGCATGTGAAACATAATCTAATCGTTACCCGGAAAGAAGGCAACCTAATAAATCTATTTTTGAGACTGAAAGATAATCTCATTAATTTTGGAACATTCAACAAATCAAGATTGAAGAATTATAATAAGGAACATACCGAGGAAGTTACGGTCAATGTTATTGGAATAGCAGTGGCAAATCCTTCAATCTCAAGCCGTAAAATTGAAGAGGAATTGGGTATATCACGACGACGTGCGTTATCAGTTTTGAAGAAACATAAGTTTAGGCCATACAAAGTGAGGAAACAACAGCAGCTCCTAGTGATTGATCCTGAACGACGCTTAGAATTCTGCAATTGGCATCTTCAACAATTTCAGCAGGACCCATCATTTTTTAGAAAAATTATTTGGATGTAGTCTACATTAGCAGTGCCGGAATTTTTAACCGAAACAATGAACATTGGTGGTCTGATGTTAACCTCTACCGTGCCCTTGATGTTCAAAATTAGGGACGATTCGGCTTTAGTGTTTGGTGTGCCCTATTTGACAATCGTATTCTGGCATACACCGAATTTATCAAGAAAAATTAAATGGTCAATGGTCAACAAATGGGTAACGATTAGAATATGTTTCACAAAGAGAATAAATCATTCCAACATATCATCCTTTTCGTAATTTTCATAAGCCATCGCAAGTTTATAATTTTAAGCTGAAGCAATAATCTAATAATCAACTTAAACTATTCATCCAAGTACATGTTTCATATAAAAAAATAGAACTTCATGTCCTACCTCGAATTTCGAAAATTTAAAAAAAAAATCTCTGACGCCACTGCATTCTAATCAACAAACTGTCTCAAGAACGTAAAAGTCATTTTTGTCAATTTTCATAAATAGCCGAGATATCGTGAAAAACGAAAATGGGAAAAATCGAATTTTCAGGGATAACTCGAAACCGAAAGCCGATAGCCAAATTTGGTTTTCACCATCATCCTTTTCTCGAAAAAACAGATCGAGGATGCGTGGTCCGTTTTTTTATACCTCTTATAGTTACCGAGATCCCCTATTAAAACATAGAAATTTGCCCACCCTGTACGTATTTAGTGGGCCGTATCTGTTTTCATTTTTAACTACAACTACTACCGACTACAAGTTAAAATTATAGGTAGAATATTTGTCTAGTGCAAATGTACTACGCAATAAAGTAATTGAATGAAGTAATTAACTGAATAATAAATTTCTAAAGTTTCAGCAGGAAATAACGAATACATTACAAAGGAATATTAATTCTTTCTATATTCACAGCGTTAATATGATTTAAATTAAAAAGATAATGGAAATGGAATGTTTTGTTATAACTTAAACTTTATTTAAACCAAATTATCATTAGCCAAATCGTGAATACATACTATCACACGCTAACGTAAACACATTCAATTTTACGAATGCAAACATACATTATAAATATTATAGATAGTATTGCAATTACAGTGTTGCCGGTTTTCGGGCTTGACGACGTTGGTATAATGTACCAGGATTGACAACGTCGGTAGAAATGCTTGTTTAGATATACAGCTGGCCCTCTGGCAGAAAGCGCCGGAACTTGAGTTGTATATAGGTTGATATTCTACCGCGTTTTGGGTCCCGAAGCAAAAATTGGGAGGAGTCATTTTTAAGCATAACATTGAAAAATAGACCTAAATACACGAAGAACGTTGTCAGACCCGAAAGTGGGTCTGACAACGTCGTCGCGGGCCTGACAACGATTGCTACATATAGCGGTTCGGGTCTGTATAAGCGGTTTAACAAATCTATATATATATATAAAGTTTAACAATTTTATCAGTTCTGACACTGACAGTAGACTATAAAATGTGAAATTACTGCAACTAGTGCAGAATATGGGTTCCTTCTTTTAATTTAAATGAAAAACAGTAGTTTCCTACGTGACGTTTCGGATTAATTTAATCCTTCTTCAAACCTGTATATAAATATATAATAAAACTTAACTATTTTTAAACCAAGAAACAATAACTTACAACAAGGATAATCGTTTTTCTAAATACAAGGCTCTAAAAATGTGAAACAATTTTGACAATTTTGAATTTTGAAAACATATGCAAAATATTTGATAAACAATTTTGTAAACAAAACCAGACATGTTAGATTTTAAATTTCGACATTTTAAAAACAATATGTTGAATGCAATGAAAATATGTTGTATATACGAGAAAAAAAAAATTTATAAACACATCAAATGGAAAACGATTTATAACATTCCATACAAAGACATTTAAATGTAAGAGATCACAAAAGACTACCAAAAGATTAATGTAAATCCTTAAATTTGATAAATTTAATTAAATTATTATAAATATTCGTAAAATTTGAAGATTGTTCTTTTGTATTAATATTATCCGAAAAATGTTTGATAGCTAAAACTTCAAGGCAAATTCTTTTCGTATAATTAGATTCATTAAATAAAATTGTGACATCATTAAAATTTACAATGTGATCTTTGGTATGTATATGTGTAGCCAAAGCACATTTTTTGGGATTTACTCGACTGTCACTACGATGTTGGGTGCTTCTCTCACGCCACCTCTGGATAGTTTGACCAATATAGAATTTAGAACAATCGTTACATTTAACCGCGTATACAATATGATTTTGTTGTTCTTTAGGTATCGGGGTTTTCAATTTGGTGAAAAATTTTTTACACGAATTAGCTGAAGTAAATGAAATTTTTAAATTGCTATTTCTAAATAACAGTTTTATTTTATCCGTAAGGCCAGGGATGTAAACAAGAGATTTGTATTTTGATTGTTCAATATTAATATCTTGTATATGACGAGAGTTAGACAAATCATTACGATCTTGAGTTAAAAGGCTAGTAGCTGTAGAAAATAAAAGCCTGTTTGTTAAGTGAGGTGGAAAACTATTTTTAAGGAGAATATTGTATAGATATTGTAGATCTTGCGTGACAAAATCTTTATGACTAATTCTCTGTATTCTTGTTTTCATTGCGGTAATTAAATTAATTTTATATTTTGTGGGGCAAACCGAGTTAAAATTCAACAATCTATTAGAGTTAGAAGGTTTTCTGTACCACTTTAACCTAATTAAATTTTCTTGTCTTACAATAGTGGTATCAATATGTCGATGACATTGCCTGCGCTCTACCTAGGCATGAAGTAGAAAATACATTAAATAAATTGAATGAATTTAACTCAAACCTTAAATTCACATGCGAAACGGAAATTAATGGCACATTACCCTTCCTTGATACCATCATCAAATTTTATATCATTTTATTTGTACACGAACACACATAAATATTATAACAAAATCACACGATTAAATTTCACACACACAAGAAGAAAGACCAGCCGGTTAGGGGCATTTTAATAAGAAAAAGTAGGTGGTAATTAAAATCTACAACTTTTCGGTGACCCTGTATACAACAAATATTCGACCGGACGCGCATAAATTAATCCATCAACGATCGTTGATTGCCGTGATTGACAGATGACGATCAAAAGGTATTTCTGATGAAATTTAGAGACAATTGCGAATCACCTATAAAAAGCGTGCGAGAGCAACAAACTTCCGCTTTTTGCATTTTATCGTCGAACAGAGCGTTTAATTTTCTACGTAAAATTTATTAAAATTACCCCGGTGCACCGTGGGCCCAAATCAACGATTATCTGCGAATAAGTACTTATAAACATCCAAAACTTCTACCGAATTTAATTACCCCTACGAAAAAGACGTCTCTCCATCCACCATCCGTCTATAGGCGCGCGAAGACAGAAGCTTCCAAAATAACACACACACACACTCACACGTAAGATAAGGTAATTTAATTTTAATTTAATTTTAAGGTCAAAAATTTTAAGAATTAATATTTTCTCTTTAAAACAGTAAATTCTTTTTTTTAGTCCAAATTAATATTTGAAAAATTTAAAAATTTAAATTAAAATCCCAACTAAAAATTGGAAAAATTTCAAAACTACCAAATAAGGTCTTTATAAATAATAATTTAGGTGTGGTGATTGCTACGGCATTCTGCACAGTGTAAACAAATTTTTATAGGTTTATTGAAGAAAATAAAATTTTTTTTTTTTGTAAAACATCTTTTTGTCTTGTAAAAAATTTTTTTTTTTAACTTAGAATTTTTTTTTACTTGGGTATTTTGTTCAACGTACGATAAGCTCTCGTATTCTGTTCTCTACACCCGCTGTAGAGCAAAGAATTCACGAACCCCTGAGATTAATTTGTTTAAACCCCAAATTTTAATTTAAAGAGTAAAACTCACATTGTCTTGATTTTATTATAAATCAAATTTCACATTACAATATAGTAAAAAGAAGTTAACTACTGTATATAGATAGTAAATAATATAATTTAATGGGAATTGCAGTCTCAATAAAATTAGTTTACTCTTCGAATTTTATCCAAGCTTTCGGAATAGTTTTATTCCTTCTTCAGGGCTATACATGTTAAAATAACAAAAGTTAATACAATAAGGACGTTAACATAACATTTTTAAAGGTACTTACAAAATTCAGTGAGATTTTTTAATTAATTGGCTTGTCTTAAAAATGGCAACAACTTAACTAAGAAGAACGCCGACGGGACACCAACGTATTAACTAATATAACTATTTAAATTTTAAAATGTATAACATTTGATTGACATCGACATATGACATCTATTGAAATCTATGTGGATATACAACAAAATCAATTGATCTCATATATCCATGAATTTTAACTACGAGAAACTAGTTGTGTGATCTACAGACATGTTTTTATTTATATTCAAGCTAATAAAGTATGTGTAAATGCTACTAAGATTCATAATATCAGTTCTTTTATTTATACTATTAGGTTCATTTTGTATGTGTCCCATTTCTAAAAAAATACGTTTTAAATAGTGAGATTCTAGGTCTAGTATACTCACTTCATCATAATCCATATTATGATCTGTAGTTCTAACATGTTGGGTTAATGCAGAAGAAAATTGTTTATTTACATTCCTACTATCACTTTTATGTGAAATCAGTCTAGAATGTAATGTTCTATATGACTGACCTATATATTTCTTATTACAATCTTTACAAGGTATTGAGTAAACGATATTCGATTTAAATTTGTTTTCAATAGGAAACTTTAATTTACTATAAATAGACTATACAGTCAAAACTTTCCTAGCTGCAATTTTGGTAGAATTACAAAACAATTTCATAAGTTTAGGAGGAGTTTAGGTTTACAAAAATCGAGTACTCCGATGGGATCATCCATTTCACCTATAATTGCTGAAATTATAATGAACCAACTATTGAACTACGTGACCAATAATATTGATTACACTATGGGTTTCATATACCAGTATGTTGATGACATCGTGTGCAGCATCCCTGCCAATAAGTTGGAATATACTTTACATATTTTCAATTCTTACAATGAACATCTGCAATTTACGTATGAGGTTGAAGAAAATAATGTTCTACCATTCCTTGATACAAAAATATAGTACGTGGAGGGAATGTCTTAAAACTTAGATGGTATAGAAAACCTACCAGATCTACACGACTACTTAACTACCATTCAAATTGTCCTAAAAAATATAAATTCAATCTAATTTTAGGTATGAAGAACAGAATACAAAAAATAAGTCATCCTGATTTTCTACACCAAGATTTACTAGTATTGAAGGATATTTTACTTAAAAACGATTACCCTCAACACTTGATTAATAAATTACTGTTTTCAACTTCCCTTTCCATACAAACACAGTCAACACATAACACCGATTCTTCCACTCATAACACACAGAAGATTACTTACAGGTCCCTACCGTTCATTCCTGAATTGTCGAATAAAATTAAACAATCTTTTATGAAATATCCTAATATAAAAATATCGTTCACGTCCGCTCACCACTGTAGGATTTTCTATACACCTTTAAAAACACCTATACCCACACATCTTAATAGTAATGTTGTATATAAAATTAAATGTACTACCTGCAACTCTTTCTATGTTGGACAAACTAAACAGCGTCTCCGTGATCGTATTACACAACACAAAAGTGACGTTAGGGTAAAGCCAAAAGCGTGCGCTTTAGCGAATCATGTCGCTACCCTTGATCATGTCGTGGACTTTAATAACGTTGAGATTCTTTATAAAGAGGCTAATTTCACTAAACGTTTGTTCCTTGAAACACTTGCCATTCAACTTACTCATAGTACTATAAACTCAAAAACAGATAACTCTGATTGTTTTAGTAATTTGTACATCAGTTTAAAACCTATTCTTGAAAAATATTTTAATAAAAAGAAATGAAAGTAATTCCGATAGGAGTATGTGACGAACTTATGTGAGAGGTAAGTTGGTTGCCTACTCTCTTGTCTGCATATTGTCTTTTTCACCCTGGACGTGAGAGGTCATTGGTTGCACAGATTTAGCGGTTTTTAGTTGTTTTATATTTGAATTTTGAATTTCTGTCTTTGGCGCTTTCCCCACTTACGACGACCGTTGTTCTTGTTTAAACAATCTTTTTATATTAATAGAAAGAAAAAATAGCTTGTCGCTATAATGTTTTATTAAGTTTTAAATATTTTAACATATAAATGATTGTATTTTGTCAATGTCTTCACGTTTGCCGGATGAGTTGAATGTGGTTTCTTCGTTTAACACAAATTTTAGTAATTTGATCAGTTCTACTATGTGAACTTTAATTTTAAACATCAAACACGTTAAATGTTCTATGTTGGCCAATCCATGATGTGGTATTCACTATACAAAAAAATGAGATGTAATTGCTAATGTAAGTAATTTATTTATCAATTCTTTTAATGTACACCTCATTGATTGCTGTAATTTTACATCTCAGGTTCTGATGAAGGGTTAATTAAATAAACCCGAAACGTCAACAGCAAAAGTTGTCTTATTACTTCCTATATAACCCGAATTCCGTAACATAAATTTACGGTGAAATTGTACTAGTACTATCACTAAATCGGTAATCACCGAGTCTTCTTTTGGGTATATATATATATATATATATAGAAAACTTGCGATGTGAAATGAATCAGTTTTGACACTGAAGGTTCTAATATTGTTTAATGATATAAATTACTGTTTTTATTCAAAATAAAACTAGAATTTGGGTTTGTTAAATAAAAGACGTATTGAGCCTCGTGACGTTTCGGAAATATAATTTATTCCTTCATCAGACCTGTATTACGGAGAAATCAAATTATAAAATTTATGCAAAAAATATAAAGTCTGGGTAAAAAACTTACAGTTGGCCGGCAGTTAAATTTTTACAATGAAACGGCCTTCAAGAAAAGCACGTTGCAACATCTTAGCATAAAACCAAAAACAATGTATGCGCCGATCACAGTGAAATTTCTTTGACATGTGGTAAAATTATTTTAAAAATTAAAAAATTAACACATTAAAAAACTTAAGTTAACAATTTTAAATCAAAACTGTAAAACGTTTAAGATACACAAACCGAATGCAATGCATGATCGTTAAGCAAAAATTGGGTGATAAGAAAAATAATCTCAATGCGGGAAAGAGAGCAAAACGTTAGAGAGACACAGCCAATGCCGGTCAAATTTATGCATGTACAGGGGTTTTTAAAATTGAAAAACACAGGTCAGGGCAATTTAATATTAATGTAATTTTTTATACCAGAATAAATATTAGATAAGGACGCTGTTTGCTCTTTAGTATTAAGATTGTTAGTGGTTTTACTGATGGCTAGATTCTCTAAGAACAAACGCTTATTATAATTATTTTGATTAAATAAAAATATTGGATTGTCTAAATTGACCTTATGTTTGGTATTATGAACGTGGGCTGCTAATGCACATTTTTTAGGGTTTTTGAAATCCGATTTATGTTGACAGCGACGTTCACGCTATCTTTGTTTGGTTTGACCAATGTAGTACCAAATAGTTCTGCAAGAACCCATGTAGGGGGCGCTCTAGCAAAATTTTATATACCATATACGCAAATGTATCAATGTGACGTTATTGAGCCTTAAATTTGACAACGTTGTTGGGCTGTACAACATGCAAATATTATAACGTGTATATCTTCTGAGCGTCGTATGCTATTAATATTATTAATATTCATCGCATCTAAAGACTTTTACTTCACTATTTTACTGCTAAGATAAGTAAAATAAATGTTCTAGTGACGAAATAATAAGCGATAAATGGTATTTATTTGTGATATCTGAAAATATAAAACATTTTTATAAAATAATTTACTAGACTCTAGAAGCATATTTGCTAAATAAACTAATAAGTAAACGCAAAAAATTAATTTAAGTGAAAATATCGGTGTTTGAATCTACATCAGAAAATTATATATCTTCCATGGATTTCCATTTTGATGTTGCCCCTTTGCTTTTATTTGTAGTCAGAAACAGTTTAGAAACTTTTACAGTTTGATATATGTACATCGTGTGGTATAATCTACAAAAGGTGTAGTAAATGACATGAGAAGCCTACAGAGACACAATGCACAAAAGCTTATAAAAGCCAGACAATAACTTAGTTATATATAAAGGATTGTGTCTCTGGGGAAGGCAGAATAAATATAATATATTTATTCTGCCTTTATTCTTACCCTATATATTATATAGGGTGCGGCAACCAAGATAGGGTTAGCGATCATAATTAAACGTTGAGGAATTTCGAAAAACCGTTTTGGCATTTCATTGAGAGCTTCCTTGGCTACGTTTTAAAAATATTTTCTTTATACAAGGTGATTGACGCAGTCGGTGACGAACCAAACATATGTTTTTTTAAATGGAACACTCGGTATTAAAATATTCCAATCGATTCTGTTAATTACTAGAACCAATTTGGTATAACATTAGTTGGGCTCTAAAACCCATAGTTACGGAGACAAAAGCGATTAAAGTTGAAAAAACGTTCCAATGTTGGAGGTGATCGGGTTTTGTAAATCCGCTTAGAACTTACTTTTTCAAATGGAACAAACACACTGTATACTATTTTCATATGTTAAAGAGGACATCAGCTTTCTAAAGATACCATACACGTTACCCTTTTGACTGACGACTTTTAAGCAAATTCACCGCAAATGCAAGATTTTGAGATTTGTTACATTTAAAGATTTAAAGTTCTCATGCAAGGACGCATGTACTTGGCAATAAGCAAACCAAAAAAAAAAATTAATGTGCAATGAATATAACAATTTTACAGCGATATCATGACAAGGAAAAGTGTTGATAATGAAAAATTGTTAAGTGTTACTACAATTGATGTTCAAATAATGCTCCGTATTAACAATGACACATTTAGAGCTGAGCGGAAAATTATAATTTTCTAGTAGCTAGTAAAATATATACTTCCAGAAACCAAGAACACAAAACATAGCCAAGACATCAATTCCAAATACAAAAGTTAACGCTTTGTCAGGAATTATTATTACCACGTTTGTTAAGTTTTATGTCATCTTTATTAAAATACTCCAACCGGATGAGATAAACTATTTGTGGCAAATGCCAGAAATTTGGATTTTTAACCGAGGAGAGATTTTTTTTACTTTAATACAGAGTGTTCCATAAAAAACACAAGTTTGGTTGGTCACAGATCGCTTCGACCAGCCTGTGTAACGAAAATATTTTTAAAACGTTGTCCATGTACCTAGTCTTCAATCAAAAACGTTTTTCGAAATCCCTCACCGTTTAATTATAATCGTCCATCCGATCTTGGTTGCACCACCCTGTAGGTTTGCCATCTTTATACTTTATAGACGTTTAAAAGTAATGCATTTTATCAAACAGAAATGCTATCTTGTCATATGCTACAAAAAAGTCTCCTATATATTTTTCGATATGTCATGTCGTTAAGCCTATGTTCGCAAAAAATGCAAAATGTTAGTGAAGCATTATTTTTGCGAACGCACCTTTAACGTTACAAGATATAAATATTATAAGAGAGCATAGAGCTATAGAGCCTAAAATTTTGTACAAGAACGTACAGGAAAGCAGTATTCTAACATTTAGAGTTTTCGAGTTGTGTCCATTTGAAAAAGATGACAAAGGTCTGTATAAATATACATATATCATGTCGATGCTTTACATTACTAGTACATTTTATTTAGTAGTGGGACTGTATTTTGCTTAATTTTTATGAACTTGCTCAAGTAACGAAATGAAGGAATACTTTTGTAAATCTTGGTATGAATTAATTAATTAATGCTCCAACTGTACTCATAATAACTTTTGTGTATGTTCTCCTGGTATGTCTCATGCAAGTTGCAAATTGTTTCATTTCATTATCAGAAACATTCAAAACCTGGAGGACAGTGGCTATGTGCTTCTTTAAACGAGGGAGGTAAATAGGACTTTATTTTGTGCTGTTGATTGTTCTGCCAATTTTTAATAATAGTACCTACGTAATTCACTTATCTTAGCCTAGAGTAAGAGGAAGTTGCTTTTTCGAAATATTGACATGTGAACGTATTTTTAAAAATAAAATTGAATACGTTTTTAACATGAAATCATATCATACGGCTCTAAACAACTAGCTCTATGTTGATTAGGGCACCTTTACAGTACATTAGTACAGTATATAAGCTGGCAACACTGCCGGGCTCTATACGATGCGTAGCATATATCTTAATATATAAGTGGGCCTCATACAGTAGCACTCATATATCTGGGACTGCCAAAGTTACGTTCATACCTAATTTCTTACATTGTCAGAAAACATTTTCCCTCTGCTGATGCCTTTACTAATACTAAATAAAGATGGAAAATGCAATAATATATACTCATGCATCTTTGCTATAAATGCCGGGATCGACAGCGGCCTGTTCATATAACGGGCTCATCAAGATACTGTTTATAAGTATATATATATATATAAAGTTTAACAATTTTATCAGTTCTGACACTGACAGTAGACTTTAAAATGTGAAATTACTGCAACTAGTGCAGAATATGAGTTCCTTCTTTTAATTTAAATTAAAAACAGTAGTTTCCTACGTGACGTTTCGGAAATATTTTGCATATGTTTTCAAATTTCAAAAATTCAAAATTGTTTCACATTTTTAGAGCCTTGTATTTAGAAAAACGGTTATCCTTGTTGTAAGTTATTGTTTCTTGGTTTAAAAATACTTAAGTTTTATTATATATTTATATACAGGTTTGAAGAAGGATTAAATAAATCCGAAACGTCACGTAGGAAACTACTGTTTTTCATTTAAATTAAAAGAAGGAACTCATATTCTGCACTAGTTGCAGTAATTTCACATTATATATATATATATATATATATATATCTTGGCCATTTCAGTATAAAAACCCATTATTAATATGTAAAGTTTAGCAATTTTATCAGTTCTGACACTGACAGTAGACTTTAAAATGTGAAATTCAGGTTAATACCTTAATTATTCTGATTTGACATATTTACCCTTTTCAGATTATAAATTTATTCAATATCAACCGTGCTTTTCACGTTTTGTTTAAAATTACATGGTTTATACATATAATATAGACAAATGATAAGTAATGAAGTATTCACTATTTCAAGTCAGAGAATTTTAGAAGAATATTTAATATAAATTATGTATGACAATAATTGCTTATTGTATTTTATGAATTTCATAAATGTTAAGTCCTTCACTGGATCTCTTGGTGCAGAAGTAGAACACTAAACACTTTAACCCACTAAACACCAAACAAGTTTTAACTAAAACACCGACGCGTTTCAACAGCAATGCTGTCATTATCAAGGCGATAATAAAACGGCGATAAAACATAAATATACAAATAAATACATTTATACTGAAATATGATAACATGCATATATGTATGCAGATATAGTAACTGATCTTTCTTTGTCGCGGCAAGTATAGCGAATGTACTATATAGGAATACAGTGTGATTTTGTTGGAAGAATATAGTATAAGTAAGTATAAGACTTACGATTTGAAATATTGCATGTAATAATTTTGTGTTAGGTCACAGATAAGTTACAGATAGTTCATTCCGTATAAACACGTAAATTCATACAGGTTGTATCTATTGCAGGTGTTATATTTCCAATTTTAAGATAGATGGACTTCCACGGTAAGAAGAGGGAAAAAGAAACACATCTTCATGTATTCATCTGCTTGACTTTGTGAAAACGCAAGCAAACAAAAACGTAAACCGATAAAAATACAGCGCTTTCATTTTGTATTAAAACCCACGTGACCTCTGACGTAAGATGACGTAAATAATATGTTGGTAAAAAATATAAATACCTATTCCTTAAGCAGAAAGTTGCAAAGTCGATATTTGACAGTTTTTGTACGCCAACCAGGCCGCCCATGAATTAAGCCTGAATTACGGGGACGACCGGGCCGAAGCCCTACCCCAAAATGCCAACCGCGCTAACTCTTTCGCCCCTCGTGCGATCAAGTATCCGCGCAGCTACAGTCAACCCGTAGGGTCCCAGAGTCACCGAGTTGTTTTGGGATGAAACCAAAGGTTTTCCCAACCAGACAACCAGCGGCCGGACTACTCTTCGGCGAACCGACTTTTGTCCTCCCCTACTATCTTCGCCAAATCCTCTCGCCACGCCCGTTTTCTTGAGTGTGGCCACCAGGGATGGAGTGGTGCAGCTGCAGAGTTCTCAAGGTAAGTACCGTAGGCGCCTCACTTACCCACCGTATAATCCGACAGTTAGCGGCCGGACACCAGAGCGTATGCCCATGCCTACGCCCAAGCATCCTCCCCTATATACGAAGTTTACTCCCGCCACGCCCGTTGTCCTGAAACTATGAAATCAGGGATTGGGTAGTGCAGCTGCAGAGTTTTAAGGGTCGACGCTATAGGGTGAACGCCGACCGTCCCTCACTGGGGATATCCCAAACAGTTCAATAAATTTCCATCTTATATAGTCCTCAGTTGCCGGCGAAAACCCACTGAGATCCAGTGAAGTTGGTGACGCCAAGGAAAGTATCTGTGGCGTCAACGGCTCGGCGGTTTTTGACGGTGGCGGCGCAGGTGGCGGTGTCCGGCATCTCTCTTCCAGGAAACGAACAGTGTTTGGTGAGACCGTGTATCTGGGGGTTCCTGGCTTTCCCTGCATCGGGCACTCTCTCACTGGACTATTCATCACTGGGCTTGATCGGACAAGTGAGTAACTCGGTTCGTCTCGGTCCCTTTTCTATCCAAATTGTCTCGCCTCCTAGGTTGTTGGGGAGGATAGCATGCGCGGTCACCCTTCAGTGGGGGAAGTAGGATCGGAAGGGGAATCCCTACTGGCTTCCGGTGGTGCGATCTTTAGATCCTTGACGTGAACTCGGTCCAATTTGCGAGTTCCAGGTACCTGTAACATTACAATTGTAGGTTATACTACTTTAACTATCTTACAGGGGCCAGCAAATTTGGGAGCCAATTTGGATGAAGAAGGTGTTCTCGCTTGAACACGTACTGGGTTACTTGAGGACGGAACGGACGTCTTCGCAAATTATATCCGTGGCTCTGGCGTTGGAAACCTTCTGCTAATTTGACCTTGGTAATCTGATAAAAGTCTTGCAATTTTTGCAGCTCGGGAATTAGTTCTCTAGCTTCTGTTTCCTGGTGGTGCCCGGTATTCTTCACGTCTCTCCACAGCTTCTTGCGAGGGACCAACAGACGTCCAAAGTTGAGAACTGCCGGTGAAAATCCAGTTGTTTCGTGCTTAGCGGTGTTGATGGCGAACATAAATTGGGGTAGGTTTAGATCCCATTCTCTTTGATCTTCTTCAATATATTATGCCAGCATAGGCCCTATAACACGATTGGCTCGCTCCACCGGATTTTGCTGCGGGGAGTACGGTGCTGTGAAGCGAACTTCGATGCCCAGGTCCTTGGCGGCTGTCTGGAATAGGCGGCTGGCAAATTGAGTTCCATTGCCGCATATCAGCCGCTTTGGAGTTCCAAAACGGTAAACGACCTTTTCTTTCACCACCTGGATAACGGCATTGGCAGTGGCTTGGCGGAGAGCTTGACACTCGGTCCATTTGGTGAAACGCTCCTGTAAAGCTAGAAAGTACGTAAAATCCCTACGACTTTGTCGAAATAGGCCCATCAGGTCTACTGAAACTTGTTCCCATGGATAATCTACAGGTGAGTACAGCATTTGACCAAAAGGTTTCTGTTGACTGAACTTATGTTTTCCACAAAATTCGCATTTCCGGATGTAATTACGTATTTCACGGAACATACCCGGCCAGTAATAATGCAATTCCCAAATGTCCGGCTTCTGGAGCATCGTATATTTCCCGCAGGATTTGCGGCTTTTCAGATTTCGAGATGCACAACCTCCATGGAGCTTCTCCATGAGTGCCCAGAAAATTTCTATATAACACTTCGTTGTATATCAAGTATTTTGGATATTGTCCTGGGCTGTTGGTGACGGCCTGGAAAATCTTGTTGTACTACGAACAAGTGTTACCTTGGAAAACAGCGAAGATCTCCTCATCTTCTTCAACCACATACGACAGAGGGTTTCTAGATCGGCTAGGTTGTTCATATTTCCACTGCGGTACCTGACTGTAAAATCAAACTGCTGCTGACGACGGCCCATCGACTAAGCCTCCCGGATGGATTCTTGAGGTCGTTTAGCCATCTCAGACACTCATTGTCACGGACTACTTCGAATGTATATCCCTCTAGGTAATATCTGTACTTCTTAATGGCCCAGACGACGGCTAAACATTCTTTCTCTGTTGTAGAGTATTTGGTCTCGGCCGGATGCACCGTCCTACTGGCGTAAGAGACAGCACGCTCCGTCCCGTCAATTTCCTGGATCCAGACAGCGCCTGCCTAGGCCTTGTTCGCTGGCATCGGTATGTAATTGGAAAGGCATAGAAAAATCAGGACATATTTGTACAGGACTTTCTTTCAACGCCTTCTTTATAGTTTGGAACGCAGCGTCTTGTTCAGGACCCCATGACCATCTTTGGTTCTTCTTTGCCAAACACGTCATAGGTTCGGCAAGCCTCGCGAAGTTCGGTACGAACCTTCTGTGCCATGAGGCGGCTCCCAGAAAGCTACGAACTTCTTTCGCTGTCTTTGGAGGAGAAATCTGACTGATTGCAGCGACCTTTCTGGATCCGTCTGGATGCCTTCGGCGGACACAACATGACCCAAGTACTTGATTGAGCGCTTAGCAAATTGGCACTTGGCTGGTTGCAACTGGAGCCCGGCTTCTTGCAGACGATTGAAAACAACACGTAAGTTGTTTAAATGCTCCTCGAAGGTCTTTCCTAATACAATGACATCGTCCAAATAAACTAGTGCTATAACCCAAGTCGGGACCGATGATGCTGTCTAGGAAGCGCTGAAATGTGGCACCGGCGGAAAGCAGGCTAAACGGTAAAACTTTGAACTGGAAGAGGCCTTTCCCCGGAACAGTAAAAGCGGTAATGGGACGGCTTCCTGGTTCCAACGGTACTTGCCAATATCTATGTTTCAGATCTAGCGTCGAGAAGTACCTACTGTTACGAAGTCTATCTACGATTCCGGAAATATATGGTAACGGGTACGAGTCTTTAATTATTACGGCGTTTACTTTGCGGAAATCTATACAGAATCTGGGATCGCCGGTCTTCTTCTGTACCAAGACAATGGGAGAACTCCACGGATTGTGGCTCGGTTCAATAACATCTTCGGCCAGCATCTTGTCCACCTCCTGGTCAATCACTTCTTGAGATTACACGGATAATACCGTTGTTCAATGGGAACGGATTTGTATTGTGTTCTACCTGACTGGTTCGACCACGTACGCGGGAGAATTTGGTCATTTCGGTCTGTACGAATTCGTCCAATCGGCGCTGGTCTTCCGTCGTTACCATGGCGATCGCCTGTACTGCGGAGGTGAGTACTTTGTTTTGTGTCGCAGCATACCTTACTTCATGTTTCCTAATGTCTACAATTGCATTCATCTGTTTTAGGGCGTCCATGCCTAAGATCACGTCATACGTATTCCTTGGCATCACCACAAAGGATACTAACCATGTATTCTGGCCCGACGCTATGGATACGCTTGCTCTGGCTTGTGATTCGACGACATCATCACTGGCTAACGATATCTTCGTCTTGGAATGTTGGACACATCGTACTCCCGGGTTTGGTAGGCGATTCAATAAACTTTGGCTTATACACGAAGATGTTGCGCCCGTATCTACGAGTGCATCGACACTTATACTGGCGATGTCTATTTTCAGCCAGATCCGGTTATCGGGGCGTTTTGATAGCACGTCGGTTTCCATGCTGGGACGGGTGTGATTATGCTCTGAACGTCTCAGCCCCGTGAGGCGCCCAGACTGGCGTTTCCCGGACATCTACAGTCTTTGCTTGCGATATCCCGTAATCCACATCTAGAACAGAATAAAACTGGGCGATTTCGACAGCCCACCCTGGTATGTCCTGCTTGACTACATCGCCAGCACCTTTTACTGGAATTGGTCAAACGATTCGGATCTTCGGTTGCAGGAGCTCTCGGTACTGTATCGATAGAAGCCTGCAGGTCCGCTGTCTGTTGCTGAGCACGTCCGCTGGCCGTACTAGAGTTGTGGGTACCTTGCCGTCGCTGTTCAGATCTCTGATCTTTCGTGGAGCTGGTGGCCCCACCTGGATTTGTTTCCTTTTCCTTTTGTATCTGTTCGTATTCGGAGGCTAAAGTTGCCGGCTCCTTCAACGTGGTGAAGGTACTTCTTCGGGCGTAGAGTTTATATTCTGGACGCGCATTTTGCTAAATACGCTCTAACTTGCCAGCATTGCTCATGTCCTTGCCACGTCGAAAGAGGGTTAAAATTGCGGTGAGATAGTCTTGAAAAGACTCCTTCGGACGTTGATAACGGGAACGAAGTTCCTCTTCAATCAAATAATCATATCGTGGAGGTAAATATTGCATTTTTAAATCGTTTATAAACTCATCCCAACTTGACCAGTATTCTTTGTTGTTTCGGTACCATAAAAGTGCATTACCTCGAAACAGCAACGGAAGCGTTTTTAATAAATCATTACCTGTAGGCGGTGTCAGAGATGCTGAGCGGGACGTTTGCGGTGGATTTGTCTTCAGAAACGTACTAAGTCTCTTCCTGAGCTCATCAACGGTACCAGTAGTACTTAAATCTACTCCTTCTAACATTTTCATTAGTTTTTCTTTAGGAACAGAATAAGTCCAGGATACAGCGGTCGTCGGTGCTTTCAAAGGCATCTGAATAGGTTCTTCCGTGTCGGTCATGTTAGCGGAGAAAAGGAAGAAATTTATCAGAAGCAATTAATGTATTTATTGAAGTATACTATGTATAAATTAATAAAGAACTTTGCTGCTTGTCTGATTACTTTCTAGA
Source organism: Holotrichia oblita (assembly GCA_023690525.1). Classification (NCBI taxonomy): domain Eukaryota; kingdom Metazoa; phylum Arthropoda; class Insecta; order Coleoptera; family Scarabaeidae; genus Holotrichia; species Holotrichia oblita. The sequence continues at coordinate 65,495,821 of CM043017.1, forward strand.
AATTAAAACAAAATAGTCATCAACTAACGGGAAATACAGTAAAATAAATCTGGAATCGGTCTGAGATGATTAATTAAAGGATCCCTGCTCGGGCGCCAGTTAATTTGCAACGTTACTTTCTCTCTTCAGTGAACATTAATATGACGCCAATTAACAAAATAGTAAATTAACTTTTGGATCGTACGCCACTGGTCCATTTGCTTACCGACGATCGATATTACCGATTTCGCTGGCGCCTTCGTTCACTGAAGATCCGTGCTGCGGCACTGTGTCACAATTTGACGTTTGACATACATAGGAAGTTTATTTACAAACGTATCAAAATCAAATGAGCAAGAAAAATATTTAAAAGGGTCAGTAACGTCTAATTAACAAATTGAAACCTCGGGGTAACGGAATAAAAGAAAGGTAGGGTCATTAGATACATATATTTACATTCAAACTTAGATAAACAAAATTCTTCAGGTGATAGATACAAATATCACTTATCGGAACAATCAAAGCAACAATAGGATATAGCATAAACAAGTGTTGGTTTGTACAGAGAAAATATCAGTTATGTTAGTGGCAATTATACAAATACATAATATTTACAGAAAACGTGTGAATAAAATCTTACGTTAGATATATACCAGATCCTTCGGCAGTTGCTGTGAACAATTCAAACTAATTTAAGTGCCATGCGGATATGTAAAATAATCAGGCAAAATATATACAGGTACACTCGGTACGACTTAATCTTCGAACGATTTCAGTGAGTTGCCTTACCTAAATCGTTCGAAGACTAAGTCGTACCGAGTGTACGTAATAGCAAAATAAGTAAATGCAATGACAGATACCTGCTGGTCAATTTCTCGGCTCCGGCAAGTCAGACGGTATGGTGAACGCCAAGTTCTCGGCCGCTTCACCCAGGATACCTGTCGGCCAACTTCTCGGTCCCATCAGGTCGGATAGGATAGTGAACGCCAACTTCGTCGGCCGCTTCACCTAGAAATATCTGCTAGCCAACTTTCTCGGCCCCAGAAGGTCGGAATAGGAAAAGGAATTCTTTTCATATTGAAAAATACGTAATATAGTCGGACGGGCCCGTTTTTATTGCCTGACGTCTCCCGGAAAAATATACACAGGTATCCAAAACATAAATATACAGGTTATTCCAAAACTATTTACAGAAAGCAATTTAAAATAAATTTTCGCTTCTAAAATTTAACATCCAACTAAATAAAATTGTTCCTGGGTACAGAGGTTCGCTACAGTATCATAAGCTGTTATATACAAAAATCATAGATAGTCTTAAGCTGCATATTTTAAAATTGTTTTCGTGTATACAGGGGGTTTCATATTGCCTGGATGAACCAAACATAGATTTTCTTAAATGGGATATACTATATATTATTTCAAATTTAGATTTAGCATATATCTTCCTCATTCCTTCGATATAAGGTTTCAGTGAATTATACCGAGTATTTCAGAAGTTATGGTCAATTTTGTCTGAAAGTTATTGCGTGTTCAACGTCCTGTCTATTCCGCACGAAACAACTTGAAATTGTTTTTGTACTGGAATGACTTTTTTATATTGTTACAGTTTCATAAAAAAGCGATATTTTGTTAATATTGCGAAAAGTGTGTACAGGGCGATTCAAAACGCAAATGCATTATTTTCTCATTTTATTTATATGGAACACCCTATATTTTATATTAAGAAAGGGAAGGACACTGTATGCACTTTTTGTTAACCACTCCGTATATCGAAAATCGATATTTTCTGAGATATTTAATATTTTTTTAATGAAAAGTGAGTTTGTTCAAAATAATTGTAAGATGTCAAATTAGCCCTGAAAAAATGACAGTAAAAGAGCATTAAATCATAAATTGAGATAAACTTAGTAAATACAACACAACTACATAATGTTAAACTTGTATCGGTAATTAATAGTTAATTATTTAAGCCAAATGTTCGCGATATGACAGATTTCACAATAAATGTTCAAATAAATACTTTGCAACTTTCATGGCAGTTGTAAAGTATTTACGTTTTTATACCTTAAGCATAACAATATTATCTGCTATACCTGCTATGACTTTTAAAAATTTATCAACTAGATATTTTCATTATCCTAGGTTAATAGAATGGCAACTATGTATTTTCGTAATCATAAATATTATATTGTAAATATTGATAATTATTAATGCGTCCTCCTCTCGAACATAAAATATATCCTACACATTCTTTCAAGGCAAGCTTAATATATGTCAAAAGAAAACTGAAACGAAACCAAGTTACAGATATTTTCCACTCTAGATGCAATTTTAATATTATACGGGACGGCGTCATATTCTTCCTTCTAGTAATATTACTAAATTTACACATACATGTCATGAAACTGAATTAAATTTGTTAAGTCTCTCATTCTCACTTTTCTTTAGTGTATTCAAAATTGCTTTTGCTCTAATTCCATATCCATCAGATCTGATCTTTCACAAGCTGATCTACAGTCTACTGATCCTTGTCTTTGCTTTTTTGGCTTCTTCATTTTAGTAAATGTTTTTTAGCGGCATAAATGAGTCATTCGGTATTATGGCTGACTACACCAGCAGAACATCGGGTCTGATATTTTTTCCTACAAAAAATTTATCATCTGGCCGCCAGTGAAGTTTGCTGTTATGCAATGAAACTACTCCATAACGTTATTATCTACATAATGATGATAATGAATTACTACTTTATTATTACTCTGCTAAATAATTATCATAAAAGAGGAGCTTATTATACAATTATGGAGTAAGTTAGTACATATGTTAAAATTAAACGAGAGAAAAAGATATATTTTTGTCGAAGTTTCGATTTTCGGTCTAAAAAACGGTTCCTAAATTTAGCTAGTAAATTAGTAACTGTTCATTACTTACATCTTTTTATTTTTTATATAACAAAAATTTACGCCTTCATTGCAGAGTAGATAACCAAAAGCAAATTTTCTTCCCATCGCAACTATCGTAGCTTCATCAAATACTGTCAAGACTACTACTAAAATGCAACTAAATAAAAAATATTTGTAAACAAAAGAAAAGTATAACGCAGATTTTTTAATAATTTACCACGGTTAAATACTAACAAAATTACGCAATATAAGAATTTTCGATTAATATAAAAGCACCAATGGATATAAAATTTAGTGTTGCGGAAATTGCCAAATAAACTGTTTAATGGATTTATCCTTAAACCGGTTTCATTGAACTCGATTAAAACGAGTTATACATGCGCCTCGTATATATAATATAAACAACTGCTTTTGCTGTTCCTACCGTAACAAATGCATATGTCGCAGATTTCTCAGTTATCATTTCTGCGTAGGATACATCATGCGATGTAAATGGAGCTAAGTTCAAGCTTTAGAATAGTACAGTTCATTGTTAAGAAGTTAGTAAGTTTTAAGAACAGTGATTGCCAAGGCGCAAAATTCCAAAAAATTGTGTACACGAAAAGTTTAAGTAAAGAACAAATCTCTCTCTACGTTCAAGCAGTTATTTACCACCACCTCTCAGCGTGACCCAAAAGTCGCGTTTTTAGTCGAAACTGGTTTAAAACTGGGTTTAATTATCGATTTTAAATTTGATACTTGAAACCGTCTTTAATATGAGTTTTTAAAGGAATTTGTAGAAAAACTGTGTTTCAATACATGTTTTTTGGTGATTGATCATCATATAAAAACCAGTTTGGTAAAAAAATGCCAGCCATTGCCAACCTTAATGTATACAACATCGGTAACTATGACTTTGCGTTTATCGATAAACGCAATCGAATAAATAATAAATCGAAAGAAACTTTATAAGGTAATGTACCAATTTAACACTATTTATAATAATTACTCATTATTTAGAGAATTTTGCAAATCATAGTAAAGCTGAAAATGTATGCTTCACAAAATTATTCCAAAGTGACGCAAGTCGGACGTTAAAAAGAATGTGTTAAACCCCATTTTAAAATCAGCTTTAAAACGAGATTTCATATACAAAACCGGTTTCCATAAACTCGCCCCGCGCCGTTAATAAAAGTATATTTTTAGTTGCAAGTAATATAAAGATTATGTAGTTATATTATATACTTGTCTATTAATTTTTTTAATTTTATGTATGCGATATTGCATTCGCAAAAGATACCAGTCTCTTCGCGTCTCGTAAAATAAATTTAAATCAATGCGTGCGCCTCTTAGGATTACTTTACTAGTTGACCCCACCCAAACTCTTCGAGTTTGGACCAAGCTGACCCATCCAAAGTATTCGAGTTTGGATTGAACTCTTCGGGCCCACTGCTCAGCCAGTGTTTGTATACCGGAGGAAAATTCCCTTTTTAAAGAGAATTTTGAAAGTTAGAGGGAAAAAGGGAATTTTTTGAAAAAATCTTCTTTTAGAGGGAATATATTGCATGACTTATGTATTTAGCCATAACATGCACAAAATCCCTAGGGAAACAGAACATTCAAATGTTTGTTATGTAATAAATAGAAATTAGACAGCGATTGCAGCGTAATCAATTTTATAAAAAGGTATACCGATGTGTGTAAGCCGTTGTCACAGCGATATTTTTTAAAACTTAGCGGCTTCTATAAAAGCACGTTCGGCTTATTCAACTATATGGGTGATTATGGGTTGTCAAATTAATGCCAGGATGTTATTCTAAAAATACAATAACATACATTTATGATAAACCGCTTATTTTATTTACGCTATCCAACTTTATTACACTATAACATAGTTTGCGTTTATATGTGTCATTAGCTTTAGAACCACGAACAGAGTTGTATCGATGCACTTGCGTATTGTTTTGATATATTAAAAGTTCATAATTTTATATTTGCCGTCTAAAAAAGGGAATTACCATACAGATTGGGAATTTTTCGTATCGGCGCCGGGAATTGCCGACTAAGAGGTATACGCACACTGCGACCAACATTTCCGCTAATCTTAACCCGCTCCACAACTTTTTAGCGTATTCAACGTAGCTGTTGTGAAGTGCGGTTATTGCTTTTGTTTTTCTGGAAAACTATTTATTTTAACGCCTACTTCATAATAAACTGTTTTAATCCTATTTACTTGTTCTATATGCTGGGAAAATTTTGGCAGTTAAACTCCTTACACACTGTATATTATCGTAATATCAATAGCAAAATATTTTAATCACACTGCGCTCGTGAGTACACTACTGAGTTTGTCATTCAAGATGGCTTTAAAATAAAGAAAAGCAAAAAAATGTATTCAGCGGATTTAACGTTTATATCGTCATTTGTACGGGATATTTGTATCTAACTTTTAACATAAGCGTAGTATTACATCTCGCATAAAAATAATTACGGACACTGTTTGTACCTATGAATATTTAAGTCATCCTTTTACAATTTATATATTTTATCAAATAGAATATTGACAAATGTTTTTATCATGATATATATATACAGGATGTCCCAATAGTGCGGTGTCGGGCGATATCTCAATACCAGTTTGAGATACAAACATATTTTGAAATAGAAGATGTTTAATTTTTAAAGGGGGATAACCTAAAAATGCTTTCCTTTATACAGAGTGTATCAGAAAAGCAGTACTGAATCGAATACCTAGTGTTTTTTTCATGCTATTTTACTCCTAAAGGAAAGAGCTACATTTTTCCTTAAGCATGTCATATACCTATCTGCAATAGATTTAGAGATATTTTCGTTTTTAAATTCGCTTTATACAATACTGCATTTCAAGAAGCAATATGTTAAAACTAAGATGGCCCTGTAAAACAAATAACATTCATCATAACTCTAAACTGTCAGATTGCTTAAAGCAGTATTTTCTATGTAAGTCAATTACGTGTTTATGTATTCTAACGTATGATGAATTTTTCACAACCAGAACTTACAAATATGGTTTACACATTGGGATCGAGGGATCAGAATTGTTTCCTTGCAAGTCGCATTTACGCGCAAAGGTTTCCAAATGCTGAGCGGTATCCTAATACTTATGCATTTGCCAGGTTAAAAGAACGTTTTGAGAGAACTGGAAGCGTGCACTATGAAAAAAAATTGCAAAGACAAAAACGGCTGGCCACTGAAGAAAATGAACACCTATTATTGGAAGCTGTAGTGGGAAATCGGCATACGTCAACACGTAGGTTAGAAAGCGAAATTGGAATACCGCAAACATCAGCGAACAGAATTATTCGGAAACAAAAATTTCACCCATACAATGTACAATCGGTACAAGAACTAAGCCAACAAGATTTTATAAGCAGTCTCTTAATGTATGGGGTGGAGTTCTTGGACGTTTTGTTATAGGACCATACTCTTTCGATAACACGGTGGATGGAGAATCATTTTTGAATTTCTTACGAAATCAATTTGAGGATATGGTTGACAGCTTACCATTAGAAATTACCAGACAAGTATGGTTACAATTAGACGGAGCTCCTCCACATTTTAGCAGATGTGTGAGGCATTATCTGAACACACATTTTGAGAATAAATGGATCGGTAGAGGAGGACCAGTGATATGGCCTGCAAGATCTCCGGATCTGACGAAACCAGACTTTTTTATGGGGTTATGTCAAAACGCAGGTATACAAAACTGCCCAACAACAGTGGCAGATATGAAATTTAGAATACAACGAGATTTTGAATCGATTGATGAAAATATGCTTCAAAGGGTGCATCAAAATTTTATTCACAGAATTACTGTCTGCCAAGAACAAAATGGTGGACATATTGAACACCTTGTCTAGGGAGTGTCACTGAGGTATAGTTTTGTATTGTATTGTTTTGTATTATGTTTTGTATAGTGTTGTATTGTTTTGTATTGGGGAGTAATTTGTATCTTGGAAGTAGGCTGCAGTCTTTATACAGTTCGCTATCTCCAGTTTATATGGCAATTGCGCAGTAATATTTTTGTTTAATTTTCTTATTATTTCTTGCTTTAAATAAAAATTTGTTCTTTTTTTCCTTTTCGTTTTATTAGTTTTACAGCAGTATACATATAACGTAATATTATAGGTATTTCACTGAATAAGATACAATTTTATGCGCAAACAATTCAAATTAGAATAGTGTCGTCGTACTGGTAAGTTCTTTTAGAGCAACATTCATCCCTAAAACATAGAAAAACACACACTTTAATCGGAGCAAATACTGTAGTAAGCTATTTGACAGTTTAGAGTTATGATGAGTGTTATTTGTTTTCCATGGCCATCTTAGTTTTAACACATTGCTGTCTTGAAATGCAGTCTTTTATAAAGCGAATTTAAAAACGAAAATATCCCGAAATCTATTGCAGATAGGTATATGACATGCTTAAGGAAAAATATAACGCTTTCCTTTAGGAGTAAAATAGCTGAAAAAACACTAGGTATTCCATTAAAGGAAATGGAGATTTTTTAATCTGAAAGTTATGTTGCTTTCCCTTTTTTGAACACTGTATTAAATAAAATAGTTTTAGCAATTTGTAAAAATTATTGCAAGTATAGACTACTCGTATACCAAAAATTTTGTTTCTGGGGTCAAACATAAGTAAGATATGACTTAGAAAAGTAGTATCTGCATATGACATCTATTAGAGAAAATATCAAACATTTCAAAAACTATTAGGATTAGGTATAGACAATGGTATATGAAAAGTATGTTGATTTTATAATAGATTCTAAAAATGTAATAAAATATAGGGTGTTCCATTTGAAAAAATAAACTTCGATTCAGTACTGCTTTTCTGAGACACTCTGTATAAACAAAAGTATTTTTAGGTTATGTCCTTTTAAAAATTAAACATCTTCTATTTCAATTTTTTTTTTGTATCTCAAACTGGTATTGAGATATATCTGTATTTTTAAGAGATAGCATGTTTTCAGAAATACCATAATATTCAAATTGCGCGACTGCTATAATGTACCAAACATGTGTACATCAGATATGCTGCCATCTATTAAGATAGAGTTAAATTATTTTGTGAAGTGCAGTTACATCTGCGATTATTTAAATAGTCTCAATACTATATATTATCTTAATGACAATCACAAAATGTTTTAACGAAGAATCCACAACTCATGATCTCGATGTAAACGCAGGACCGTCAACGATTTATTATGAGAGCCGGGAAATGATTTGTGCTATATTAAAGATGGTATTTTGTACATGGTAGGTACCTAATAAACGTATTTAAACGTATTTGTTAATTAAATATATTTTTTTGGAAATAAATTAAAGGTGTAATGTATTTTTTTCATTATTTTATGTAATGAGATTATGAACGATTAAAATTTGACGTTTCGCGTTGACAAATGTGTTTAACATGACATATTATATCATGTTATTGTATTTTCTCTACGGCTGTTGAATAATATATACATTTTGCCTTTTTATCCAATTATATAATGGCATCAATTATTCACCCCGTGTGTAATGAATTATTACACACGGGCTGTAGCCCAATCACATCACTCGTATTTTCATTCTTCAACGGTTAGCAGACAGAAATGATACGGTATAGACGTATAGAGTGTGCGTTACCTAGCAATCGCTAAACAACTTATAATAAATAGACGTCGATTCGCGGGGAAACCTAGACAGTTGATTAGAAAAGTTCTTTAGGCGTCGATCGACACCCCACTTGTCGATTTTGCTCCTTCCGTAAGGTCGCAGGAGGGAGGCCCGTTTTACCCTACAATCACCAATTAGTATACCGCGTGTTCCACAAAAACTTCCAAAGGCTGTAATATCTTTATTTATCATCTGATATTAATGATCTATATATGAAACTGTAGGGTTTCGTAAAGACTACAAACAGCAATGCAAATTATCTGTTCATCAGATGTAATTCGCGAGGAACGTATTTCAACTTTTTTTTTCAAATTGCACTATATATATTTTTTTTTGATTTTTATAAAAGAACATTTTCTAGCGATTCAAACAATGTCATGAAAACATACAAATAAATAAATAATAATGCAAGAAAAAGTTTTTGCACATTTTTATATGGCAAAACTAATAGTAGGTCATGAATTGGAGTACGCAATTAAACAATCACAACGTCTTTTTTATTCATAATTATGAAAAATACAGACAATAAAATAAACACTTTTGTTGTTTAGATCAGACAAAATAATCAAATGAAAAAATCCAAAACACTATCCTATAAATACTGCTCCAGCAGCTCCATCTTGTTGGAAGTAAATTTGTGCGTATTGAGCAATGGGAAATTCTTCTAGATTGTCCACTATTTCTTCGAGTAATGTATGATATCTTTCTTGATTTAGGTTACCGTCAATAAAATATGGTCCAATTAATCTAGAATCTAAAATTCCACACCAAACATTTAAAGAGAACCTTCTCTGGATATTATTTTCAATAAGAAATCTAGGATTGTCATTGCTCCAGTACCTATAATTGTTTCTATTAAATATGGCATTATTCGTGAAGGTACAATCATCCGACCAGAGAATTTTAGAATAAAATAGTGGATCTTCTCGTAATTTATTTAAATAAAAATTACAAAATAGCATTCTTCGTGGATAATCGTCTTCCAGCAAATGATGGATCCGTTGAGGTTTGTACGGTTTTAATTTATGTTTTTTACAAAACAGAATGTACTGTCTTAAACCTAAATTTTCATCTGTAGTTCGTACTTCTTGTTTTGGCTTTTTAAAAGATCCGTACATCCTAAAATTGGCTTCCAGTCGTGCAAATTTCTTGTGATGTGGTGATTCTCTATCAGGGAAACGTTCCTGATAAATTCTAATAGCGTCACATGGTCTTTTCCCATATTCAAAATAAACTTCAAGCATATCCGTTAAATATCCAAATTCATATTTTCTATTAATATTAAAATAAATCGAAATTAAACTTATACAAACTTGTTTATTATAATGAACGGTGTTTTTGACAATGCGTTGATCACTCAAACTGACAGTAACCAGTAGTTGATTAAAAAAGACGCTGTGATTGTTTAATTGCGTACCCCAATTCATGATCTACTGTTAGTTTTGCCATATAAAAATTTGCAAAAACTTGTCTTTTTCTTGCATTATTCCTTATTTAAGTGTATGTTTTCATGACATTATTCGAATCGTTAGGAAATTGCTCTTTTAGAAAAATCAAAAAAAATATACAGGGTGTGCCAATTATCTGAATTCGGTCGATTATATCTTACCTATTAGTTTAATTAAAAATTGTGTTAAGTAAAAGTTGTTCGGGATCAACTGCTCTATATCGTAAAATTATTTTAGTGTATACAGGGTGTTCAGTTTTGGCTGAGCGTTAAAAATTTTTCTTTTTTAAATGGAACAACCTATATATTATGACATTTTCAGATTGCCCGTTGTAAATTAAGATAGTTTTGTCTGACAAACCTAGTACTAAAAACTAACCGTTTCCGAGATATTTCAATTTTAAGAGAAAAAAGATCATTTTCATGGTTGTCTTTGAAAATTAATTCCGTCTGTACTAATATTTGTTTTGCAACGATTCTTTGGCATAATTATGACATTACCTTAAGTTAAACAATCCATCTTATCTATATATCTTCAGTATTGCATACAGGGTGTTTCGAAATTGAAAATTAATCACTGCATTTCTAATACGGTAAAACTCGTTTTTTTTGAAATGGAACACCCTGTATATTTTTATGCCATTTAATAGTGCTTCAATTTCCCTTTCAATCGCTTATAACATTCCCTATAGCTAAAGTTAATACTTTTTGAGATATAGGTAATTTACTATAAAATACATAAACATTTATTGATATTGGTAAGATGAAGTCAACAGTGCTGTGCCAACTCTACTAATAGGTAGATATAAAACGATGTCTACTTTAATAAAAACAGAAATAGAAAACTTATTAAGTACAAACAAAATTTTTACCAAAAAGAAGGGTTGTAAATATGAATATCTATTATAAACAATGGTCACCTTCATTGTTTATACACAGCTCTAATCGCTGCCGAAATGGCAATTTAACAGGTAAAAGTGTTTCCAGATTTACTTGTCGAAAAGCGGCGATAATTCTTTCTTTCATGTCAGCAACAGTAGTTGGTATTTCTTGATAGACAATATTTTTTATATGTCCCCACAGAAAGAAATCTAAAGGAGTAAGATGGGGAGATCTAGCTGGCCAAGCAATAGGTCCACCCCTTCCAATCCATTTATTGCCGTATATTTGTGTTAATAATTGTCGTACCAACACATAATTATGGCAGGGAGCACCGTCGTGTTAGAACCACATATTTCTTCTAGTAAGAAGTGGTACATCTTCTAGCAAATCTCCAAGTTCGTTGAGCAAAAATGTCTGTATCTTTCACCTCATCCGTCGAAGAAATGTGAACCAACGACAGTATTGCCAATGATACCACCCCACACGTTAAGTGACCATCTGTTTTGGCGACGAATTACATAAATTATGTGTGGATTCATGTCTGTGTAATAATAGTAGTTGTGTCTGTTTACATAACCATTATTGTGCAAATTAGCTTCATCTGTCCATAGCACATTATTAAAAAATTCCGGGTCTTCGTTCATTTTTGCCATTACCGTTCTGCAAAATTGTATTCGCCTATTATGATCTAAAGGTAACAGCTCCTGATGCAGTTGCATTTTATACGGATGATATTTATTCTGCTTTAATATCCTTCTTAAAGAACTTACACTAATATCCAAATCTCTACACATTGTTCGTAGGCTAATATTGGGGTATTCTACTACTATCTGCAAAACCCGTACTTCATTTTCATCCATAGTAACAGTTTTTTTGCGTAAATGTGGTTTGTACTTAACTGAGCCGCAGTCCACAAATCTGGTTGTCAATCGTTCTATTCATTTAAATTTGTAGGTATACGTATTATGATTAATAATAAATATTTCTTCTGGTATTATACAATTTTTAATAGAAACTATCTTTTTTTAATTGTACACATCTTTTATTTTTGTTTTTATTAAAGTAGACATGGTTTTATATCTACCTATTACTAGAGTTGGCGCAGCACTGTTCACCATCTTACCATTATCAATAAATATTTATGTATTTTATAGTAAATTACCTATATCTCAAAAAGTATTAACTTTAGCTATAGGGAATATTATAAGCGATTGAAAGGGAACTTGAAGCACTATTAAATGGCATAAAAATATACATAGTGTTTCATTTGAAAAAAATTAGTTTTACCGTATTAAAAATGCAGTGATTAATTTTTAACTTCGAAACACCCTGTATGCAATAGTGAAGATATTTGGCATGGATTGTTTAACTTAAGGTAATGTCATAATTATGCCAAAGAATCGTTGCAAAACAAATATTAGTACAGACGAAATGAATTTTCAAAGACTACCATGAAAATGATCTTCTTTCTCTTAAAATTGAAATATCTCGGAAACAGTTAGTTTTTAGTACTAGGTTTGTCAGACAAAACTATCTTAATTTACAACGGGCAATCTGAAAATGTCATAATATATAGGTTGTTCCATTTAAAAAAAGAAAATTTTTTAACGCTCAGCCAAAACTGAACACCCTGTATACACTAAAATAATTTCACGATATAGAGCAGTTGCTCTCAAACAACTTTTACTTAAAACATTTTTTAATTAAACTAATAGGTAAGATATAATAGACCGAATTCAGATAATTGGTTCACCCTGAAAAAAAGGGGAATTACGTTTCTCGCGAATTATATCTGACAAACAGATAATTTGCATTGCTGTTTGTAGTTTTTACGAAACCCTACAGACAGTACATAGATCATTAAAATCAGATGATAAATAAAGACATTACAGCCTTTGGAAATTTTTGTGGAACACCCGGTATACAATAGTTCCACCCTCAGTAGTAGTTGAAGTTACTACGTCCCACATTCCCCGGGTAAAAAGAAACTTTATGAAAGCAGAGTTTAAATCTATTTGTTTTCTTAAAATAGAGAATTATCTGTCCTATTAAATTTTGCTTAAAAAATTCATTATTAATTATTAATAATATATTATTAAATTATAAATAATTATTAATTAATTTACCTTAATTTACGTTTTTTTTTATCCTGTATTACCTAGTAGTGTTACATTGCTGCAGCAATATTGGTCATTATCATATTGTGAAAGAAACATTGCTATGTGCACTCCTTATACACTCACGGACTGTAATTACAGCTCTAATTACAGCTTACATTCTTCTGGGCATGTTTCGCAGAAGATCTTTAATGGTTTCTTGTGAAATTCTATTCCATTCTTCGTGAGCTGAATTTCGTAATGTTTCCATTGAAGTATGGATTGGATTTCGAGCTCGTATACGACGTTTGAGAATGTCCCATAGGTGCTCATTTGGGTTTAAGTCGGAATTTAATGGAGGCCAATCTAATGACGCAATCCCGACTTACTCAAAGTACTGGAGCTCTATACCAGCTACATGTGGCCGGGCATTATCCTGTATAAATAAAAATCTGTCATACGTAATAAAGTCCATATATTGTAAGACATGTTCTTCAATAATGTTTCGAAGGTACCAATCTACATCCATTCTCAAATTTTGACAAGCACTGTGCGATCTTCCGAACCATAGCATATGGGAACCTCCGCCAAAGCTAACGGCTTGCACAAGATTACATGCCGCGTATCGTTCTTCGGTTCTTCTATCGACTCGATCACGGCCATTTGGCTTCCACAATTGTATTCTACTCTTATCTGTAAAAAGAATTCTGCTCCATTCCTGTTCACCCCAATCAGTGTGAGCTCGTGCAAACTGTAACCGGGCGATTTTGCGATGTTGGAGAAGCCGGAGGTTTTGGATTTAAACCAGCTTCCTTAAGACTTCTTCTTACTGTTTTTACACTTATATTAACTTGCCTTGTATTCAATAATAGTTTTAGCTGTAAATGTACGATTTCGTAAAGCTTAGAGTTGCACATATCGGTCATTCCTTTGCCCCGTACACCTTTTACGCCCTTGTCCATGTCACCTTCTGTATTCCCCGTCTCTTCAAATAGTTGTAGAACACAAGAGACTGTCGATTGATCTATCTCCAGTATTTGTGCGATATCTGTTACGAAAATACTTAGTATGTCTTAAATATTAATTTGTTTAAAAATGATAAAGTTTAGACATAGGGGTATATTTGTAAAAAATGTCCGTTAATAATTTCCGCATTACCTGTGGCTTAGAAATATATACTATTCCATTTAAAAAATGGAGTTTTGCTAATCCAATGTTTCGGCAAAGTCATCATCAGATCCTGATAATTAGAGAGTTCTGCAAAAAAAACCTTAATAATTTATTCTTAAACACAGCTATTTGTTAGTAAAATAAAATCGAAATCGCAATTTTAAAAATGACACAAAAATAGATATAGGATTTCTAAGAAGCACCTACATTTCGCAAATATTACTAATAATGATAAGTAATTGGAAAGCGGTTAGAAATAGTTAGAGGGAATATTTAAACAAGTCGACATAAACTCCATAGAGGAATCCAAAATTGAAGAAATATATAGGATGTTCTATTTAAAATAACAAAATTGTATTTTGTTCAGTGAAAATGAAACACCTTGTAAAACACGTGCCCTATCAATTCAGTAACTTCCCTCTAATTGTTTTTCAGAAAAAATATCTACGCAAGGAGATATGGCACTTGGACGCACTAGGGAGACATCCTGTACAAGGATGTTCAAACATCAAACCAACACCTTTGTTTTTTTCGTAAAATATCCCTAAACGAAATTAATTCTTGCGCTTTATACGCATATAAGTAGGTATACTAAGCGACCATCACGCAACCAGTCTTCGTGGACACGCTGTATAAGCCTTATTTTGACAGCTAAAACCTGTGTTAAACCACCAAATTGTCATAATTATGACAGTTTGACAGGTTTAGCTGTCAAAATACGGCTTATACAATGTGTCCACCAAGAGTGGTTGCGGTGATGGTCGCTTAGTTTACCTACTCATATACAGTAAAAATCACAGGCCTATGGGCAGCGCTATGCTTGTAGATGTGTTCAGTACGTAGGTGGAGATAGATTCGCATCGTTGCTTAGTTACGGATTTCCTACTCCACCTCACAAACGCACACATAGACAATACTAATATTCTAACTGACTATAAGGACGTGAATAATACAGTATACTTATGCGCATAAAGTATATGTATTTGAAGACGATTAAATTAGCAAAAAGATGTAGATACAAGAGCTTACTAAGAATCCACTTTCAAATTTTAATTGTCATGCTTCATTTGTTTAATATTGAAAAAAAACTGAACTCTCCTAATTACTTTTATTTACCATACCTTTCTTGTTACTTAAGGTGTTAAGATGCGGTTTGAAGTAATTCACATTGTAATCTAAATACTTTTCTTAACACTGAACCTTCAGAATCCCAAAATAATCATATTACGAGGGATCCCGAAATGGTTCATTGATGAGCCTATATATATTTATTTGTCTTTTTTATGCATGTTGAAATTTTAGAAAAGTGTTTTTCGAATTGCATAGAACTTTATTAACGTAACAAGAAGAGGATATTATATTATAAAAATAATAACAATGACTAAAACATGTGTAAATTCTAATAAATGTATTTTTGAATTGCTGCTGTCTGGAATCTGGAATTTGGAACGTAAAATCAAAAAGAAACAAAATAAAGTACAATACAGTGTATGTGGATTTAATATTTTACCTTTATTCCTCGTCGTCATCCCTCTTGCATCCGACGCAAACAATAATGGTTGTTTTTTTGTGAGCACGCTGCCATGATTCCGACAAGTGTATCTTGTACAGTTTTTGCACTTTGTGTAGTATTTGTTGTCATTGCCTCGATACATATGACAACGACCTCGTTTCCTAGTAGGCGATGTCTTTTCTGGTGTTTTTTGAATGTTCTACCGGTGCTTTCAATTGAAGAATACACTGCTTTTGAAAACCCTCTTCCATCTTCCAAAATGTGGGCCGTACGCCTTGAAATATGTCTATCCACCAAAGCCAGTCTGAGCTCTTGTTGAAAGTTCTTTCGTCGCTTTTTCAGTGCCGCTTCTTTATTCCAGTCGGGGCTTTTTGTTATCCATATAAGAAAGGCATTATAGCATGCCACATCTATATAGTTCATTAAAATACGACATGGCCATCTCCTGGTGCTTCCTTTGCAAGAATATTCTCTAACCAGCTTGTCGACTACATCGACACAGCTTTTTGTATGGTTTTATGAAAGGATAATTTCTGGTTTGAAGTTTTCTTCTGCTCCTGCTATTCATTACAATTCAGAACAATCCAATGCTCGAGATTTTATATAAATTAAGCTATTTGGTAAATCCTTGCGATTTTTTCCGTACTGTTCCTACAGTAAGGGCAGCAGTTTAAATAAGAAATTGATTATGGTACTATTTTAGGAAAGCTATTTAGCACAATCAAAATTACTTATCTTGATTTATTAATTACATTCTAACCTAATTAGAATCATTTCACAAGTGCTTATTGTGCATAGCACCAAGTCAGCGTCCCACATCTCTTAGGTAAATGAACGACAGAATGCAGTCGTAATTTCGCCTACTTAATGATATAAATATGTATATAGAGTATCGATCGATATGAATAATTAAGTTCAACTTCAACCGCTGGAACTGTAACACGGTTCACTTTAACAAAATATATAGTTATTATTAGTAAAGATGTAGTGGTTATGTATTTGGCGTACCCCCCTTATAACCAGAACATTTTACTACTAGTTAAGTTTTTTGCCAACGATTCTTCTGCAAGAGATATATCTCTGAAGAAATTATCGCATGTAATATTACATCTGCTGCCATACCAATGATTCACTAATGTTTGTACAACCCTAGGTCGCTGATTTCGTTCTACCTCATTCCCTTGTTTTTCAGTATAAACCTCGAAATTGCAACAGTAAAAATTTTCGGAGTCACAAAGAGCCCCACACTTTTATCCCATACTTTCCAGGTTTGCTATGAATGTAAACTCTAAATGGACATCTACCTCTAAATGACACAAGTTGTTCGGCGACCGTCCCATTATTAGAAGGAACATAAGAATTTCGACAATTGTTTACAAAAATGGTTGTAATTTCACGAATAGGTGCAAGCTTATCATTCTTTTTTCTTTCAACTCTTGTTGTTAGATCATCAAAGCGTATGAATCATCCTATGTCCATAAACCTATTTCTGCTCATTATGGCATGATAAATAGGCCTACTCAAGGATTGGTTGAATGTGCACTACAAATTGTGTGGATCTTCACGTGATTCCTTAAAGCGACCGGTCAAAATTAGAATCCCCAGAACTTCTGTAGCATCTATCTTCTCTCAATCCTTTATTTTGGCCTCATGTTCATTATTGTATTTATCGATCAATTTGTTCTATAAGTGCATCAGACATAAATAATTTGAAACAGTTCAAAATTGAAGTAACACTTTTGCTTTTGTAAGTTAGACCTTCTTTGTATTTAAGTAAATCAGCTGCTCTAACTTTCCCAGCTTTGAGTGCAACGTAATCCTCATGGCGATCAAAAACATCTGCCCCTCGAATCTGCGGACCATCCGTAGGTTGATCTTCTGTTTTATCATTATCCGAGGAGTCCGAGGATAACGGTTGCTTGCTTTATATACACTTTCAGGAATATTACCCACGTTTTCTTCTAAAACATCTTCGTCTAAGGGCACATTACTAAACACTTCATTCACTTCCAAATCACTATCACCATCATCATCTGGATCTTCCATTAGGACCTGCCAAAGCTCTTGGTTTGTCAATGGCCGTTTAAAACCCATGGCGACAATAACAGCTGACAGGTTGTAACTAAATAAGTAATCAAGAATGAAATGACACGATACTGCGTATATCTGCGCAATTGCGCAGACTCAACCGAAAATCCTATTAAAAGTCAACAATCAACATCAACGCCCGAAACGGGTCAGTCATAACCCAAATAATATAAATCTGCTATAAAGCCAGGCGACTAATAAAAATTATGTCCAACCAATCCATAAGTCGTAGAATACATACAGAGGAGCATATCCAAAAGGATGTAGCACAAGAACCATTTTTTGGAGAATTATAGCGAAAATTGTATTTTTAGAGTCACTCGAGACCCAGTTTCAGGCTTGCGAAGGTTAATAAAACAAATTTGTTTTGCGCAAATTTTTGGTAATCTCATCTAACCTCAAAATTTTAAATTGGAACCGCGCAATTTTTATTGCTCTTTAAAGAGGGGATTCTTTTCCGAATACAATCATGTATCGCATGATATGGAAACTTCGTCAAAATTTGGAAAATTTAGCTTATTCTGGTTGTTGGACACAAATTACAAGTTTTTGTTTATCGCGTTATCTGTGAAAACAGCCTGAGTGTCATCATACGAACCTATCAGGAGTGTCAAGGTTATTACTTCAATAACTTACGATGGAGAATTTTGGAAAATACGATCTATTTTGTGCGTATATCAAAAGTTAGAAGAGCGTAAAACTAACATTTAATAATAAAAATTTTATGTGTGCGTATTATTAGTAACTTAACCTCAAAATATTTCATTTTTATACTTATATATCTTCCTACTATCACTAACAAAACATGAATTACTATTATATTATAATTAACACTGTATGCAATCAGGACATTGTACTAACCATCCATTTAACGGAATCAATGTGTAATAAAGTCACCTACTACATAATGGTATACTATGAAATGAACATTTAATGATGGCTATTAAGACACGAGTATTGTAATGAATGCGAGTGTCTTAATAGTCATTAAATACGAGTTGCATACGCTATTTTTTCTACGACCCCATAATATTATATGTAATGAGGGCTTCCGGGTTTTGACCGCGTCATAGTAAAATACATATATACAATAAAATAAAACAAAAATGAAAAAGAAAATTACAAAAAATATATACAACTTACTCAAACTCGACGTTTCGCCACTAATGTAAGTGGCTTCTTCAGGCGCAAAACTAGGTGAGGGGCGCCAGAAGGTCACGGTAGCTCGACGTGTCAACCACGCTAGAGGCGAAAACCTTCTGACAAGGAGAAGATGGACGTGCGGGGGTATATATACCATTGTGCAGGGAAACGGAACGGTGAGCGCGAGGCAACGACGTGGAACAGTGAGCACGGGTCGAAGAAGCGGAAAGGATGGGTTTCCAAATGCTGGAGAGTGGGTAACCAATATCGCGATTGAGATTTTGAGGATGTCTCTGGATCTCGATAGCTTCCCTTACCTTTCGTGGAAAATAGCGATGAGACTTGCTTACAACAGATACCTGATCAAAACAAATTTTATGGCCCGTATCAATGAAGTGTTCGGCTAAGGCTGAGTGTGTTGAGGAACGTGACTTAACGTATCGTTGGTGTTCCTTGATTCTAGTTTGGATAGAACGACCAGTTTCGCCAATGTAAACTGAGCCACAGTCACAGGGAATTTTGTAAATGCCTTTATGGGAGAGAGCAGGGCGAGTGTCCTTGGGCGAAGGAAGAATTTGGGAGATCTTGTTTAAAGGTTTAAAGATGGGTTGGATATTTTGCTTACGAAGAATTCTACCGATGTGATCTGTAACGCCATGGATGTAGGGAAGAACGATGGTACTTAGCTGATTACTAGATTCTGGTGCTACCTTAGGAGACCGTGGATGAATGTACCTATTTATGACCCTTTGTATGTTGCGGGAGGTATAGCCATTCTGTAAAAGAGCAGTTTTCACATGTTTCAATTCTTTGTCGATGTTGTCGGGTTGGGAAATTGAGATCGCGCGATGTACTAGAGAGCCGATTACCGATTGCTTTTGTGCTGGGTGATGATGTGAGCTGGCATGAAGATATCGGTCGGTATGTGTAGGTTTCCTGTACACGGAGTGACCTAAACGACCATTTGGTAGACGAGTAACTAACACATCAAGGAAAGGCAGAGAACCGTTATTCTCAATCTCCATGGTGAACTTGATGTCGGGGTGTTGACTATTGAGGAAATCCAAGAAAGTAGGCAGAGTGTTTTTGCCATGTGGCCAGATAATGAAGGTGTCATCCACATATCTTAACCAAGTTTTGGGTTTTAAATTCGCATGTTCTAAAACAGTGGTCTCAAAAGCCTCCATGAAGATATTAGCTACAACCGGGGAAAGTGGGGATCCCATAGCGGCGCCGGAGGTTTGATGATAGTATTTTCCCTGGAAGGTAAAGTACGTTGAAGTAAGGCATTTCTCGACTAACTTGGCTAAGTCTGGGGATTGGTTGTCCTGGATCAATAATTGGTGAATTATAGCGACGGAATCGGCGACAGGCACTTTAGTGAAGAGTGAGGTAACATCAAAACTGACAAGAAGATCTTCGGGTTCGATAGAGATATATTTTTTGTAATTTTCTTTTTCATTTTTGTTTTATTTTATTGTATATATGTACTTTACTATGACGCGGTCAAAACCCGGAAGCCCTCATAACAGAGACTCAGACCGTGGAAGCCTTCGATATCATTTAATATTATATGTATTTCTTTAATTTTTACTATATTTAAATAGATATAGAGAACTCTCAAGTTTAATTTTCCTATCTGTCAGATATGTAATCGCCGCCATAGTGAATATTGGAATGTCGCAATCGTGTTGGATATAAACTTGTATCGTAATGAAAAATCTGTATTCCTATTGGATATAAGTAAACTTGTAATAATAATAATAATGAAAATCTGTATCGTAATGGACATCATTAAAGTACAGGTTCAGCATATCTAATAATACAATTAAAGTATAGGAGTAGAAAAAGTTACATTAACGCATCACAGGGGATCATAAATTCACAGGCAAATTATTGAAGGACATAGTTTTATACGTGTAATATTAAAAGAAAAAATATGGCGCAACTAATGTAAATTACAATGCATTGTATGTAAATTACACAGTACACGCCATAGTTAGGGCGTTATAGATGTATCAAATTTATTCCGTATACTGCGACACTGTATTATTTCTTTATCGCGCCAAAGTATCGAGATACATCGCAAGAAAATATGGGATAATATAAATATCTTATTAAAGGAAATAACGGTAATTGCGGATGAAAATTGGACATAAATCAATAGACGGAAGGTTTTTGACCTTAAACATCTTGTGCACTCATATATGCATGGGTGGCCGGGTAACTACAACACGAGACATTAACCGTGCGAGAGACTGCTACTTGTTATACGCATT
The DNA here is from genome assembly GCA_023690525.1 of Holotrichia oblita. NCBI lineage: Eukaryota > Metazoa > Arthropoda > Insecta > Coleoptera > Scarabaeidae > Holotrichia > Holotrichia oblita. The sequence goes on from CM043017.1 coordinate 65,517,000, forward strand.
TGATGGGAGTCAGACTTTATTACGGATATTGCGATGGTATCTGCCGCGCTCGGTTTCAACTAACTAAATCCTGAAAACGTTTAGGAGGCGGAGATTCTTGAATGAATTATTGCTGCGGTATCACTCCTCTACATCTCAAACACTTCCCATTAATTTAATAACTATGCGTGGATGCAAAATTGCGATCAGAAGGTATATTTTCTCTTAACCTTCCGTTACTGGCGCGAAATCCTAGAGGCACCGTCAGTGGAGACGGACTATGATTCCCCATGCCATTTTCTTGGGTTCAACCGCAAAAAATTTTCTGTTTAGTATTTATATGATTAAAACAAACACTAAACTAATTGAACGCTATTTATTATTTCATATATAGAATACATATGTTGAGTATTATAGTAATAAACATTGTAGTTACGAATACGACCTCGAACCGAATAATAAGAGCAAAACATTAATTGAACGATGGGAGTGACTTAGGTTAAGGTGTAACATTCAGTACAAATGCAGGTTAGATGTTCCAGGCACATAAATTTTGCAGACATTCGACAGGAAAATCTAGTTGGTCGGTTGTTTCTTCTGTCACAATAATTACAACGTCCTCGTGTATTCTCAGCATTTGCAACAGGTTGAGGATCTTGTGATCCAAGTATTTCCTTCAATCTGGCTGATATAGTTCTGGGGATATTGGGTTGGGCTATGCGAACACGAAGATAATTATCAGCTAATTCGGAAACTAGAATGTGCAAAAATTTTCGTCGAGGGATTCTATGGTCATTGTTTTGCAGATGAAACAGTACCATAGAATTCACTCCAGCTATATTCAGTAACGCATAAAATATTACCATTGGATATCTTTGTGCCCCCCTGGTACAATCATATGCCGCGCACATTTTATCTAGTGTCTACACCACCCTTCGACTCGTTGTAATCAATGTTCATTTCAGGTTTACCTGTTGGTTCGTGGATCTTACCGCTGTGATGCAGACTTGATACCAATATTACGTAGCGACAGATGTAGCGAAACTTCACAGCGTTAAGAGAGTTCTGTGATTCACTCCATATTCTCTTAATTTATCCATAGTTTATTAGTTGTTACATACAAGTTACATACTGTTCGATTCGCCATCCTGTGAACTATACAATTGTAATGTTTGTGTTCTACTATACTCAGCGCAGTTCTTTTAATAGCATCATAAACAAATTAGTGTAAGTAAAATCCACGTATCGATAAATGTTATCCTTTTTTTGTTAGCTGTACTCTTTGTCAACTATCCTTGTTCTTACTCCGAGGCTCTCTCCCCTGTGTATGTAATTTGTTAGTCACCTCGACGGGCCCCTAGGTGCAGAAGAACTGTGTCCCTGTTTTCTTCTTTTTATTTCTTTCATTCATTCCCTTCCATTTCTTAAATTCTCTCACGCATAATGTCTTTGATTTGTTGCGCTTGTGGATGTAAAACTCTTGCTGAAGAGCATAAAATGGCCCAATGTAATATATGCAATCATTACTTTCTTCATTCTTGCATGGGGTTAAGCGCTACTGATGTATAAATATCATGGTCATGTCGGGCGTGTGGAACGCTGGGTAATAGTATCGCAGAACTAAAGTCTGCAATTCTTGAGTTAAGAAACGAATTACAATTAAGAAAGTCCGACCCGATAGATGATAATACCTTTGAAGATCTACTGCGTGGGATGAATAAGAGGAATGAACGCAAAACAAACCTAATTATATTTAAGATCCCAGAAGCACAGTCGCGAAATGCTGGCCTTCGTTCAGACCACGATAAAGGTATCGCTCAAAACCTACTAACGTCTCTCTCAGTAAACGTCCTACTCGATAATCTCGAAGTCACCCGCATCAGGCGGCGCGCCGATAGTCAGAATCGTACACGGCCGCTTAAAATTGAGCTGAATAGTGTCGACGACGTTCATAAAATTATAAAGCAAGCAAAACATCTTAAGAAGCTTCCCAATTTTAAAGATTGTTCGATATCACTGGATCGCACCCCGCGACAAATCAATTATTATAAAAAGGTAAAAGCCGTACCGCCGATGGGGAAAACAATTTAAAAATCCGGTACAAGAAACGGATGCCAGTGATTGTCTCGGAAAACTAGAGTCGCCCAACAGTAATACAAACTTCTATTACCAAAACGACAGAGGTTTAAGAACTAAAACTGAACTATTCTACACCAATCTCTGTTCGAGCAACTTTGATGTCATCGGCTTAACTGAAACATGGCTTACAGACGATATAACTTCCACCGAATTATTTCCACCTAGCTATTCTATCATTCGTAAGGACCGTGATCGCATTTCCACCAACATGAGGTGAGGCGGAGGGATACTACTAGCAGTTACACACACTTCCTCACAAATTAATAGACACAACAATTTTTAATAGTAATTTTCCATTTATTGACACTGTTGCATGCGAAATCTGTATAAGCATTACTAAAATACACCTATGCGTAGTATATATTCCTCCCACTACGTCTCCCACCGATCTTGAAAATTTCCTGAACGTTATTGAGACCCATATCCAATCAGATTCCGCTAAAACTCTTACTGTTGGCGATTTCAACATACCACGCTACGTAGATGCACATTCGAACGACGCTAAATCAGAATTAATCAACTCTTTTATGTTATTCAATAATCTCCAACTAATTAACTCGATAATGAACTCGGATAATCGCTTACCAGACTTGGTATTTACAGACCTGGACTTTATAACAGCTGAAACAGAAGACCTACCTTTAGTCAACGTAGACTTACACCATCCATCGCTTACTCTAAACTACCGTTATTACAACAACCGCACAATATCAATACCTACCAATCCTGAAGCAAAAATATACAATTATTATAGAAGGGCAAACTACTTAAATAAAGAAATTCGGAATCTGTCTGTATACCTATATCTTTCCCAGGGTACGATGCCAACTGCCTGAAGATCAACATGGCTTTATCAATAGGAGATCGACAGTTACTAATTTAACAATAATGCCGCAAACGCTGTCTGAATCCATTGACAACAACGGACAAATTAACGTCGTTTACACGGATTTCACCAAGACTTTTGATCGAATAGATCACGACATCCTATTACAGAGGCTTGAGGCTATAGGGTTTTCTCCATCTATGATTTGCTTTATACGGTCTTAGATCTGCGACAGACAGCAGTTGGTCACATATCGTGGACATTCCTCTAAAATATTCTCTCCAACGTCGGGAATACCACAGGGCAGTAACTTGGGGCCACTACTATTTTTAATTTATATTAACGACCTTTGTGGCGCGATTGCTTGCTATAAGCTGTTATTTGCAGACGATCTGAAATTATACAAAGAAATTAACTCAATAGAAGATTGCATTGAGTTGCAAGAGGATATTGACCAACATCTTGCATGGTGTCATGACAATAAGCTGGCGATGAATGTGCCAAAATATAATATACTTTCATATACTCGTAAGTCTCAACCAATAGTGTGCGACTACCAGTGGGACGGTACATGTATTAATCAATTTTCAACTGTGAAAGATCTGGGAGTTGTATTCGATTCCAAACTTCTCGGAAGATATATCTTACGTGACGTCTACATCTCTAAAGACCTTGGATTTTGTTATATGCAACTCAAAAAGCTTCACGTCTACTGATACCATTATTCCGTTATACAACTGCTACGTGAGATCTAAATTAGAATACGCCTCACTAGTGTGGTCCCCTATATATACAACTCATATTGAGTCTCTTGAAAAAGTGCAACGTAGATTTTTAAAATATCTTCATTTTAAAGAATATGGCAAATACCCACGACAAGATTATGATACCACTTTACTACAATTACTCAATTTTGATTCACTGGAACACCGTCGCAAATTAGCTAGAGTTACATTCTTCTGCAACTTACTACACAATAACATTGATGCCTCCAAACTACTAAGTAGGCTGCCTTTCGCGGCACCACACCGCTGCGCACGTACGTACACCACATTATACTGCCAAACTCCTAAAACTAATATTTTGCGGAAATCCCCAATCTATTCAATGTGTACCATTTGCAATGAAATTCTCATAGCCAACAACAGTATTAATCTATTTTCCACCCCCCTACCCATCCTATTAACTAATATACACACACCTAATAGCTTTAGCGCATAGCATTGTATCAACTACCTCACACTACTTGTTATGTACTTCTGCCTTCTTTAAGTATATGTAACACACGAACTGTATTATTAAATTCTTATGTTGTCCTGTAATTAGATGTATATCTATTGGGCAAATATATCTTTTTTTTCCTCCATCCGTCCACCTTATCCCAACATCCAAGCTCAGCATGCCGAGCGGGTATGCCGAGAGACCAATCTTATATTTTTATCGTATGCAAACATACTTGTACCTATCGGTCTTTTTTGTGGATTTGAAATTTCTGCAGGTAGTTCGCGTTTGTTTTTGCGAATAGTTCCCAGAAATGTAAGTGTGTAATCCGTATATAGCGTACGTACTAATGGGATACTGGTAAACCGATTATCACATGTCATGTTCCGTTTTGAATGTCTGATTGGTTCAACCAGTCTTTGAACAAGTGCTAAAGGGGAATTATCCAAACGCTAAGGTCCATCTGGCTGTGTGCCAACATAGACTTCCAAATTGCTCGCGTAAAATGTCTTTGAATCCACCATAGCATAAACCTTTTGGACCATACCTATTGGGCTTGCTTGGGATGTACTGGCGAAAACCGAATCTCCCACGGACCGCTACTAAGATTTCATCAATTGTTACATTTTGAAAAGGAGTATATGCAGATCTACACTTTTCGACAAATGGGTCAAATATTTCCCTGAAGGGGAGCAATTTGTCTGTCTTTCGCCACTCCACGCATGTATCCATATCATCAAATCGTAAATGTTGCAGTAAAAAAGTAAAGCAAAATTTAGACACTGTGAGGCCGAATTGCTCAACATCAGTCCCACTGTTGCTCCACAACTCTTCCACATTTAGACGACTAGACTTCAGTACTCCAGCTAAATAAAGCAAGCTAATCAGGGCCTGAATCTCACCTTTATCAGTTTCTTTTGCATTTCTTTCACGACTGTACTTTTCTTTATTCTTGTCTATATGTTTGTTTGTATATTCCACAATTTTTCCCAACATGTCATCATCAAAAAATATTTTAATATTTCCTAAGCACCTTTCAAATTTTGTACAGCTACCTTAGGACCCAGCAATGCCGTAATCAGGTTCTGCGAACGTGTTCTACTTGAAGGAGGAACATGTTTGAACCATATTGATCCATCTTTTCCAACAAAATTTGGTCTCCATGAAATCGGTTCTTCCTGTTCACCACCAGAAACTTCCTGTTTCGTATCTGAATCTTCCTCCCGTTCTTCTACACTATCTTCTAGAGTCTCTAGAGTCATATTCTTGATAATCATTCGCGACTTCACCTTCATTATCATTCTCACTGAGACATTCTGACATAAGTTCATGCAGTATCCTTTGTTCCTCCTCGTAGGACAACTTAGGGTGATACATCTAAATAATACATTATTATGTATATAGCTGTTGAAAATATTCATGTATCTTACCTTATGCGAATTTCAATAACGTTTTCACTGGCCGCGGACTCTCACTCCGCAATATTTTATAAAACAAAAAGTACTACACTAATATACTTCAGATTATAGACTAATGTTCCTTGAAACAGATTTCGGGGGTCGGAAAATGTTTAGTAAATCAAGAACAAAGAATGACGCGGACTCAGAGTCCGCGCGACAGCAACAGAAGGTTAAAAATGCATAACAGTTGAAAAATACGTATAAGAATGTAATTAATTTTTTGAATATTATATAATCTTGGACAGAAGCTAAGCTTTCTTGATCCATTATTTTAACCTTTGCAGCATCAAATATGATTTGATAAGAAGCAACTATTGTTGTTGATATTAACTTTCAAATGCCGATTTCTGGTATTGGTCCCAACTAGGTATTTTCCCAAAGACTTAGGACTGTGACATAGCCTCACCAGACAACAGAGTTCGCAATCTGCACAAGAATTATCTCTCTTAACTTGAGTTTATCCAGCGGATTGACTTTGAAATAGATCTGCGTTTTAGGGTCGAAAGGAGACAACCTCAACAAAAACCCCAAAGCCAAAGTGGAACAGCTTATGTCGAAGACTTTTTGTGCCTCGGGACATGGCCAAGTGGGTAATTCTTGGTCTCTAATAAGCGAACCCCACAGACCGGCCGCCCTCTGGGTTTAATTAGGCTTGCCAGGATACTGGAGCTCTGTCCTGGTCGACGTACATATATTTCTCCACTACTCGTGGAACTAACACGGACACAGTAAATATAGATTTTAAATTTCAGGTAAAGAAGGAAGGTTCGGGCTCGGACGAATCGACCACCCTCAGAGAAGTCACTACAGTGACGGAATTTGTGGACACTTGCGGCCGAACCACAGGAAAGCTCTGCCCAAGTAGCCCCAAGAACGACAGCGCGGAGCAGCTAGCGGAAAGAATGCAAGGTATCTGACTTGCAACCAAACGGCTTTCGGGAGCCCAGCAAGAAAGCTATGAAAGCTCGGAAGACTGCCGCAGGGACCTGGACTGCGGAAAATCCGAGTAACGCCAAAGGGACGACGGAACGAGTAGATAAGGCGGATCGACCAAATATTTCGGGTGAGAAAAGACCGAGGTCCGAATTGAAGACACTTCCCACGACCACCGGAGCGAAAAGATCCAAGGGAGAACCCAAGCCGACTACGACTGGATCTTACAGCGATACCTGGTCGGGAATCAGCTGGGCGGTAATTCACAGACGCCATTTCTATATTGTACTGACCTAGGCACAAGCAGACCTGGTACAGAAAAGATCGGTAGACGTGCTGTGTGATGCCCCGGCAAGCAGCGCAGCGCCTCTGCAATTCTACACAACCGCGATTAGTGTGGGGGTACTTTGGATGACTTGCGCAAACCACAGCACGGTCCAGTGGCCGGATAAAACCGTAGCGTCTCGGGGGGAGCTTCTTCTGGAGCAATTGGAAGGAGCAGAGTTGGGGGTTGTGGACTCGGCACAGCTTCCTGCCAGACCTAGGGTGCTAGTACACGTACCTGGAGAGGAAGCATTTTACAAGTTGGGAAGGTTGACTTTTCGGGTGATTTAACGACCGAAGAATGATAAAGGTACTACAGGCTAACTTTCAACATAGTAAGGCGGCTTCGGCAGCCCTTACTATGGCCATGAAGGATTGTGACGTGGCACTTATACAGGAATCTTGGATTAGACAAGGTAAGATCTTGGGTCTGAGCCGTGCTGGCTGGGACGTTATGTACGATAGAACCGCCAATACCCCTCGCACCTATATACTTATTGGTAACGGGAGCAATGCGGTCGACGCCGGCTGCAGCTATGGAGTACCAGTACCTGGGTATAGAGGGGGATGCAAGGACGGGGGCATACAGGCTGCAACACATAACAACTCCAAAAGGGGTCAAAACAAAATATATGTCGATAACCCAGCATGTGGGAAAGGGAGTTTTGAAAATGCGGATCGACCACTTGCCGATAAGGCTCAAGTATGGGAATCCCTTCACGGTGCCCATAGCAGACAAACGGGAGGAGGCTGCCAGGTATGCACCTGGAATCAAACAGCAAGACCTAGTCTGGTAGACGGACGGATTTAAGACGGCTAATGGTACTAGTGCAGTGACATACTCTCAAAATGAGGGGTACTGCTACGCATTGTGGGAATATGCCTCTGTGTTTCAGGCGGAAGTATATGCCATTCTCCAGTGCGCACACACAATGAATGTAAAAGCGGTGACGAACAGATGAATTCACATCATGTCCAATAGCCAAGCTGCACTGAAGGCATAACTAAGCCAGAAAGTGTCGTGTAGACTGATAACGGAGTGCCTCGACGAATTGGTGTAATTTTCGAACTGGAACAAGTTCTGCTTGATTTGGATACCGAGCCATGGCAACGCAATGTGATCTAGTAGAAGGCAAAAGCTATTTGGGAGAACGAAAGGAGACCAAACGACATACCTTACCCACCGGGTTAGGGACCTGCACAGATTAGTGGAGGGGACTACCGTGTTAGAGTGGGTGATTTGAATATATAGACGTGGCACAATAAGCCTGAAAGCTGCGGTACCTTACCGGTGACCATTGGTCGTACGGGTCTCGTATAGGGAAAAAAAAGAAATTAATGGCCCTATAAATTAAGATTCTCTACACCTGAAGAAGACATCATCAGCAAGTTGGAAGAAAAACGGTAAAGAAAATGTTAATCAAAAAATATCAAAAAGTAGACAATGGTGTTTATTCGCAGCGTAGATTCCTTATGGAATTAAATATAAAACAATTTTCAGGGGGCCTTTATTATGGGAAAATAGTATAAACACAAAATTAGTTTCTTTAAATGTATTCTCTCAGTAGACTCTCGTAAAGTAAAAAAATATGCTGATCTGATATATCACCTGATCTGGTGATAGTACTCTAATATTTACTCCATATTGAGATAATGTTTATTTATTTGTCGTTGGAGTCTACACATGATATTATGACATATGAGATACACTTATACACATAAGTTTCTCTAGGACCCGACTCATGACCCAGCTTATTTCCTCCATGTCTTGAAGCAAGTTTAAAATATTAGTAGAGAAATTTTGTAAACCGAAACACCGCAAAAATATACTTTGCGAAATCTTAATACTCTTCTATATACAGGGTGGGGACTTTAACTGCAACAAATTCGATAAAAAATCAGGTGACAATTTTTGCGAAAAATGGTTGGACACGTCGATTTTTATTTTTGAATACGGATTTTTTTGTGGTAAGTTCATATATACAGGGGGAGGGAGGTGGGGGCAAAAATAAGTTACGACCATCAACTTCTCTAAATGGAACAAATTCGATAAATTTATTAGTTCAAAAGTTGTTCGAAATGCGCTCCATTCTTCTTGGCAAAGAGCTAATCGGTTATAAAACTAATTCTGCAGGCTGTTTAAAACCTGAGGTGGTATTAATCTGATTTCTAAAGGTGTTAAATCAGGCGACCTTGCTGACTATTCTATAACACCTCGTCGCCCAATCCACCTGCCAGGGAAGGTGGTATTCAGGTAATTCCGCACGTGAGGCGCATAGCCCGGAGGCGCCCCATCCTGTTGGAAAAAAATTCTTTCGTCCAAGGTATTATTTCCGGTGGGGAATGACTCAATTAGTTGTGGCACTAAAGTCTCTTGCATAAATTGCAATGATTCCAACCCATACATTAATTTTTTCCCGATGTTGGGTATGTTGCTCAACAATCCAATGCGGATTTTCTTCAGCATACCATCGGCAATTATGATGGTTAACCTTAAAAAACATACATTATTATTAAGAATGCACATTTTATTTGTTTTGAAAAAGATGTACCGACCAAATAATTTCATAAAAAGACGAGAAAAGAATTACTAACATACCTCTCCGTTTAAGGTGAAAACTGCTTAATCAGAGAACAAAATCCAGTCTGGAAGAATTTCACCAGCATCAATTCTATTCATTACAGTCTCGTAAAATTCTACTCGCCGATCAAAATCATCATCAAGTAACTGTTGGACTGGTTTTATTTTATGCGGGCGTATTTTCGCTGATTTCAAAACTTTTAAGACAGTTTTGTGAGATTCATTATAATCCCGCCCTACTTGTCTGTCTGGAGTTATTGGAGTTTCTTGGTATTTGAGAAGAATATAGAGTTTTCTTTCCTCGTCCACGCGTTGAGGCCGGTGACGAGGTACAGTTGTTATGTGTTCGTGCGTTCTGAAATGTGCCTCAATTTTGGACACAATGCTCCGATTAAGTGGTGGTAAATCAGGATGTCTCTCTTGAAACAAAGCGGCAACTTCGGCCTGAGTACGTTGGCGGTCCACGAATCCAATCATCATAAGAATTTCTATTTCTTAAATTTCATTTAAGTAAGCCATTGTGACACTATAAGAAATTTTTTTGATGTTTGTCAAATAAATAATAGATTATGTCAAGTCGGTAATCAGAAATACCAATATTAAAAAAAACAATGGGATGTTTTGTATGATAGAAAAAAATCCTAGAGGTTTTAGTTATTATAAATCATACATTTCTCGATAATTGTTGAGTTTAGGTATAGGACATGGTACATAAAACATACTTAGATTTCGATAAAGAATTTAAAAATATAATAAAAGATACGTCATTCCATTTGAAAAAATGAAGTTGTTGGTCGTAGCTTATTTTTGGGCCACTCTGTATGTATGAATCTACCACAAGAAAATCCGTATTCAAAAATAAAAGTCGACATGTCCAAGTATTTTTTGCAAAAATTGTCACTTGATTTTTTATCGAATTTGTTCCAGTTAGAGTCCCCACATTGTATAACAAAAATGAGACACTTTTTGTGAGCTAATTGTCGACAAAAATCAGGCATTATTATTGTATTATATTTCAATAAAAAATTAAAGCGTTAATGCTGAAATGGGTAGAATTAAGGTAATTGCTATTTGAAAAGTGTGGCGGAACAATATTGCTCAACCCGATTTTTTTTTTTTGAAGTTTGAAGAAATGATTTTCTGTGTCTTGTGCAAATATAATCATGTAAAATTGTTATTGCGCTTATGTCAAGTATTATAATCACAAATAAACAGCATTTTATATCAAAGATATATTTTATTTAACGCGTAATAATCAAAGTAAGTACCGTAATAAACTAATGATTTCAAGTATGCTTATATATTAACATTTATGATTTTTAATATAAAAGCAGCCACTTTAAGTATATTTAATGTTATGTAAAAAAAGCTTCTTCCAAATTATTGGGTGTCATTGGTGGTATGCCATAAACATTAGTGTTGATATGTATAATTGGAAAGCGCACAAAAACACTGTTTGGTTGCAGGCATCAGTGGTAGTATTAGTTTCTGAGTACCAAATACTAAGTTGCACATTTTTCAAAAGAACAATTAAAGTTTACATGATAAATATATGTATTTTTTGACCTTTGTGTACTTATCTTTTAATTCGTCAATTTCTTCCACTGAAGAAGTTATTTAACGAAAACATATTATTATATGTTATGGAATAAATTGGTATTTAATTATTTATTGTTTTATTGACCTCTAAGTGGGAATAAATCAGGAATTAAAAGATGATAAATATAAGAAATTGAGACCGCATCAACAAATAATTTTAAGGCGTGGATTCTTATATGTTTATTACAATTGTTTCGCGCAAAAACCAGATTTATTGGATATTTGTGCATTCTATTTTAAAACTATCACTGGAACTTTGAGATAGGCAAAAAAGCAAAAAGTTATTTAAAATAGTTAAGATTATTAAAATACGTTACTCTAGTTATATTATCAGTTATATATTCAGAGAACAAATAGAGAGCGTTGACTTTATATTCCATCCGTTTAATAATGACTAACTGTGGATTACTTCAAATGCTTGGCTGCAATCCATTTCACAATCTACATATGGGTGTTTCATAATATACGCGCAGGACTTCAGGATGTGATAGCTTATCAAAAAATTTGAAAAAAAGTTTCTATCAACTTACCTTCTAAAATGCACCATTTTCGAGATACAAGGTGTTGAAATTTAATTAAAAAAAATCGTTTTTTGGAAATATTCCCAGAACAGTTTGTCGTAAAGAAAACAGCTTTTGTAACCATTTTCTACTTGATTTCTACTGATAGAAACTTTTTTTCAAATTTTTGGACAGGGTATCACATTCTGAAGTCCTGTGCATATATTGTGAAACACCCTATATATGAATTCTAAATAGTACGTCGGCACAGACATGTTGTTATATGCCAATTACCTTTGTTTATCTCCGATAGATAGGCTTCGCTGTTCGAACTTACTTTTAATTTCTTCGACAGTTCAGCTTATACATATATTTCTCGTGTTTCTTCCATTATCTCGTAGATATAGTAATTTAGTGTTTGGCTTATCATTTATTTCTTCAGAAGTCCATTTCTGGGCCAGCTGTCATTGTATTAGGATATTTCAATTCGTGCATCTTCTGTTTACCTGAAAATCATTCATCCCCACCATCAGGTAGGTCGAAAGCGTCAGTGCACCGTCCTGAACACTTTCTTTTGTACCAGTGTCTTATTTTTCTTATACCTTCCGTTTTTCAAGGCTACCCGTAGCAGCATCGCGCGCGCCTCGTGTGCGCTTCGTAACAATGTGGTCATTGTGACGGCTAATTATTATTATTTATATTTAAAAAAATACAAAGCAAAGCCAATAATCGAAATATTTACAACGATGATTAGATGGAACTATTATTTGATTATTAGTTGTTTAATGTATACACATTTTATTAAAACATAATTTATATTAAAACAGTATGCACTTGCTTAGTAAATTTATTTAGAATCAATTTCTTACACAATGTTTGGCATATCACTTTATGGACCGAATACCGCGTCACTATGAAGGTAGTCTGATGCTACGAAAAGAGCGACAAGTGACGAGACTAGAGTAGCGACTTAAGCTACATGTACACTGTAGTCTTTTTCGATAGATTTACTCTCGTTAGAGTTACTCGAGATTCAATTTACAAATGGACACAGCAGTGGGAGCATTTTAGCGAGATTTAGTCTAAGTTCTAGCGAGACCGATGTAAATCTAGCTAGAGTTGCAGTGGATACACTTTCGAGACTTTACCGCGAGAGTGGTCTCGCTCTATTTGACTGATTAAATAGAGCAGTTTCTCTAGCGGCCTAAGTGCAAGCCTTTCTGAAAGCGAAATTGCCATTCTGAATTGAGTATCTTTCTTCCTTATTAATGGTTCAATCTTCTTCACTAAACATTCAAAGTCTTTAGGGTACATACGCAAAAATTTTTTATACGACTTGAAATCCTCATCATGTAACTCATTCAACAGCTTCGTCGCTCCTCTAGTCTCGTCGCTTGTCGCTAGCTTCGTCGCGTCACTATGAAGATACCCTAGACACATCATTATTTAAAATACCAAAATAATTGTGTCCGTTTAAGCGAGCGCAATATTAAAATGGTTAATTATGCCCACCCATACATTCAAAAAGAATCGCCGTTGATGGTGTGCCGTCCGAATTAGAGGGGGGTATTCCATTTGATGGAAGAGTAAAAAATTGTTACTTCTAACGTACCCTAACAGTTTACAGTAAGATAATGAAACATAGTGACTACAAAGTGTTTTAACTTTTCGACCAAACAACTGTCCTTAGGTAGCGATTTTGATACTCGAACGAACTCCGTCGTTAAAATTATTCGCAAGGTACCTATGAATTGCAATTTTAGATTAAGGCTGGTTGATTTTTCACATCTCCGTACTTGTTATAGTTATGATGCGTGTAATCCAATTGTTGCTCAAGCTCTCTAATTATATACTTTGAGCAATCAGTAAGGATTGTAGCATTATAATTTATTTCAAAGCCATTTGTAATTCAACTAAGATTGATCCAAAGACCAGACAAAAAGGGAAAACGTGGTGAAAATAAGAAGTAGAAAGCATCGTAAGTACCCACTTGGACAGAAAGGACAAACCTTCTTGAAATGGCACAGAATTGATACTTTTTGCTTAAACATGATTTGAGTTTGTAATGATGTATGAATGTATTTGACAAAATAAATTGTGGAATACAATATATTGCATGTGGTGTATTATTACTGCATTTGTGGAATCGTTTTACAAAATTTACAAACATTTTTTCCAAGATCGTTCTCTCAATTTGGGTGACTTCTCCGCGAATAGCTTCTTTAATGTATTCTAAGATGAAGGATTTGTATTGAAGCTTTGTGGTGAGCCCACAAGAAATGATTGTACATGGAATGGAGGACCGAAGAGGCTAAAAATGTAATTAAATCAAGCAATGAGACGGTTGGCTGACTGTATGTGCCGTTGCTCCAACCTACTAAAACTATACATGTTGGGTAGGAAGATGGCTTCTTTGTAATTCAGGTAAAAAGAAGTTATGTATCATTTTGATATACCGCTCCGAATTCACGCTGACAGCTCCATATCGTTAAAAGAATACGCCGAATGGATTGTGATGTTTTTAGTTACGCCCTATCAAACCGTTATTTTAGGACTGTGGAGCGATCATGTGGGGAGTTCTGGAATTTTCAGAAACCCAATTACGATAGTTGTATTGATTTATCTTACTATAGGTATGAAAGCGAGCTTCATTGCTCATCAATATAGTGAAATAGTTGAATAATTGCATCTGACGAGCGAAGTTCATTCGCTGTGTGTAATATCCTGATTTGAACTATTGTACAATTACCAATTTGCAGACATGAGAATGCAAATCTAGATGCAAAATAGGTCTAGCCGAACAATGACTGGGTTTCTATTCAGGAAAATGTTCCTTAAGAGCTCGACGAGAACTGCGGAGCGAGCTTTGCTTGACTCTTCCCCACTTTAGTAGCCCTTGTGTTATGAGTAGGGCACGGAATCGAGCGAGCCATGAATCATCGCCAATGGGTGCACTATTGAAATGTATTTTTAAAGAGGTTTAAAGAAGTAGATTCACTGAGCCGGCAGGAACTATTACAAAAATTACGAAGTACGTAATTAACAGTTAAAGCAATGAAACAAGGAAACTAACGTAAGGTATAAATGAAAATTTTATTTTTCTTGTAAATATAATAAATTTTAAACACTCCTTACACCGTTATCTACGCCCGTGTATAAAGAATTTTACTTCATAAATTCCTTATTTTATTGCCATTTTTTGTTCTGATTCTCGTACTCTTGTCGAGTGTAAACAGATGTTGCAGTTCGCCCTATGAATTAGTGCTATTCAGATATAATGTATACAACACACAGTTGTTTACGTTATTTCCTTGCTCGGTTGTAGCTCCGTGGTAGTTTAGGTCGCTCGATTCCTCGCCCTAGTTATGAGCAAAGACAGTCCGATTTTTGCGCATGTTCAAGTGACTACGAAACCCGCGCTAAACTGTAGTGATAGATTCGTTATATTACAAAAACGCAGTGCTCGATTATTCGCGACATCATGACCTTTACTGATAGTTGTTTACAAAAAGTACTAAGATGTCATCAATTCAGCGCATCTCAGTTAGCAATTTGGCTGGAGAGAATGCCATTACGTTCGCAATTTACCAGTGCCTGTTAATCTGTTCGTGTAGGGGAGACTGAGGTTGGATGTTACAATTTTAACAAAAATATTAATTAAGATAAGTTAATGAAACTAATAGAAAAACGTATAGTGCTCACATCTATTTCGTACTTACCCCGCAGTAGGAAACAAAGTAAAATTCTCTCATATTAAACACAAAATAAGCTGTATATATTTTTAATAGATAACTTTAAATGTCACAACTAACCCCATAATGGGGTTGGTTGTTAGATGTATGGGATTCATTGTTACAAGTTTAAGCATCATCATTGGAATTACAATGTTTACATACAAAGTACAAATCCGTATACACACACTTTTCATGAGTCCATCTATTGCATTTGATGCATTGTATCCAGTCTTCACCTGGTCTAGATGTGGAATATGTTCCGGCGCAGACTAAGCACAACCTTTCGTTGTCGTTGTTTGAGTCATCCGGTATTCGAACAGGTTTTTTGGACGTTTTATTTTTTTTCTCTTTTCCTTTGTTATTTGCTACAATATCTCCTTTAACACCTTTATTTTTTATTTTTTGTTTAATTTTTACAATGTAACAACAAACCTCGTCGAGCCTGTAACAACCTACCCCGATCATATATTCTAAACAAAATGCATTACACTAACCTAACCCCACATTTAATAAATATGAGCTAGATAAAGAAATATTACTAACATATAGATGATGTATATTCTGACAAAATAAGAACTATTTCACACTTAAACTGCAACGGCAATAAAACGATTTGTTTGTTTCAAAATAATTACTAACACGGCAAAAAAACACTCAAATTGAATTTGTCCGGCAAATACGCTGTAGATTAGCACAGAAATACACTGAACGGTAACACGATTTACTCTTGACCGTTAGAAGTGATGGTGGCATCATCATCACCTTTGGCGTGCAATTCAAATGAAATGTAACAACCAGCCCCTGTAACAATCAACCCCGGTCTCCCCTATAAGACCGCACATGTATATACATCAATTGGCCTACTTTAGATTTTTTATCCGAAATCGATATTTAGAAAGCCCAAAAATAAGTAGTAATCCATAAGCTGTAAACAATTGTTTTATGTGAGGTCTTTAGTATCCTTTGAAATGATTGAAATCGACAACTAACTCAAACTACACCAATAATCTACAACGAAACTATTCTAATTTTTAACATTGAGTAACATTGTGTTTATTTTGCATAACATCCAAATTTCTATGAGGCATATCATCCATAGCATAATCAAGTTTTGCCTGCTTTTTTGTTAAAACACATTTTATACGTTTTATTTTTATACAAGAGATTCAACGAGGAACTTTGGCACAGACTTATTTAAACGTTAGCACGAATATTCTTACAACCAACTCCGTTGCTCATTGCGATTACAACTATAAGTCTAGTTATATGTATATATAATCAGTTGTTCGACAAAATGTTAAGTAACTAAATGTTGCTGTTATATAACAAGAATTTTCCTTACGCCAAAGAATACACAGGGTGGTCCATTTAAAGTGTCACACATGGCATATGGTATTTTTTTTATCAAATTCTAAAAAAGCAATAAGGTCTGAATAGATAAATAGTAAACCACAGATTACCTCAAATTAATATTTTTTTAAAGGAGGAAAGAGGGATGCCTGAAAAACCTCTAGCTATTGTAATATCATAGTATCACACTGCGGCATTCACCTTCGCCGGAGTTCTAGGTCAGAGATCGGCTCAGAAGGCAGGACAGGTTGAGGTAGGAAGACAGGAAAAAGTTGTATTTATAAACTGAACAGTAATAATTTTCAATAATAAAGAAAGCCAACCTCAAGACCAAGCAGTTAAATTGCCATGACACACTTAACTTAAAATAAAACTTTCTACACTATGGTTCTTAATTATAAAACATAATAGTAATTAGAGTTATTCCTAAAAACTAGCTACATAGCCTACAAAATCAAAAGAAAATGCCACGTTGGTAATGTGGATGCTAGACCCCTTATAAACTAATCAAATTCAGTGCAAAAATGCGTAACACAACAAATAAACTGAAAAATCCATATAACAAAAACGGTTTGACATAAAATAAAAGAAAATTAGTATAACAAAACAGTGTACAGACTTTAATGCAAACATCCCGTGATAATTATTAAACCGTACAAAGTTACCAACAACGCCCATCACTCATACTGCAACATACTAAACAAACTTTTGTATGTCAGTCTATAGTGAAACACGTGGAAATCAGTGTATATACTCACAGTTACCAAAGCAGTGAGACCAACTGCAGCAACAAACAGTGTAGTGACGCGCGCAACCACTACTGATAGATGAACGTAAGGTTGTCAAAATACACACATCAACATAATCTAAGGATATACCTTCTTTGCTTAAAAAACATAATTTAGTGCATCTTTTTACCCATTTTTGTCTTGAAAGTTAAATGTAAAATAAACTATGAGTGAAATTAACTTAAATTAATATTTAACACAATTTTAATAATAATTTGTTAATTAGAAATTAGAAATTCTACAAAATGGAACTAAATAACAATTCAAAATTAATCTTATATTGAATTAAAAAATTTTAAGATTAAGGAATTAATAAAGTTTAAAAGTTAATGGAGTTTAAAACCGCCCTACATTTTCTTGGCATAGACAGAATAAGATTGTCTAAGTCTTCTTGTGGAAGAAGATTCCACTGTTGTGAAAGAATTTTGTATAGCGTCCATATGTGGCAGGCATCTTCTCTGAAGCATATCCCATCTCTCAATGGGATTGAGGTCTGGGGATTGAGCTGGCCATGGCAAAACCTCAATTCTTGCTTCATTGAGCCAATCGGTAACAACTCTTGCCACATGTGGTCGTGCATTGTCATGCATAAGGGTTAAATTTCGGCCCAACGCTTCTGCAAATGGCTAAACAATAGGTTCAAGAATATTCTGGATATATTGCTCAGTATTTAAGAATTGATCTAGAAAAACGAGATCAGTTTTCCTACCTAGCATAATTTCCGCCCATATCATTACAGTACCACCTCGGTAGCTGTGCACTTCTTGGGCATGCTGTAGCCTTGCTGCAATACCAGGCTGACGCCAGACTTTTAATCTGCGAGTATCTGGTAGTAATCTGAATCGCGACTCGTCAGAAAAAAGTATAGTCGACCATTGTTCTCGAGTCCAGTTTAAGTGTCCTCGAGCCCAGTTTACTCGATGTCCTCGATTTCCTCTGGTTAATGGTGGAACCCTAAGGGGGCGTCTGGAGTGAAGATTGACTTCTCTTAAACGACGCCTGATGATTTGGCTGTGGACTGTCACGTTATGCACTGCCTGGAGACGCGATTTTAACTCAGTAACAGTAAGTGAACTCTGTCGGCGAGCCTGAAGAGTGATGTACCGGTCCTGAATAGCAGTGGTGGCGCGTCTTCTTCCAAGATGTTGTTCCCTGGGATTACCTGTATCTCTGTAACGTCGCCATAGTCGGTTAATTACGCTCTGTGTTGTACCTAGCAGCTCCGCTACATCAACTTGTCTTACTCCAACTTCCAACTTACTCTTACTCCAACTCCGACGTCTATTTTGTTCATTCATGTTTGCTTTTAACGCAATTTACGCTTATACTTATCAATGGGTACTAATTTTTGTGAAACGCAGAATTGGTGGGAGAAGTAACACACTAAAGTTAAAATTCAAAACATTTTCAGATTTATCATTAACTGTACTTTTTTTATGGATACTTTTGACAGATAGTTGTTTATAAGTTACCTAGCAACCAAACTAAACAACAAAAGACAATATTATAAAATCAAGCAAATAAAATAAAAATTGATATCCTTAGATTATGTTGATGTGTGTAGCTTGTTTACATATTCATGGATCTTCCCAATGTTACAAATGTTAACAAAAAGAAAAAAAAGTATATCTTACTTTCAACAAAGTGAATGCATTGTATGAAAAAAACAGGGTGAAAAAATCCGCTAAGTAGTACATTTGTCAGCGGTAATTAATCGAGATATTTCCAAAAAATTACGACATAATAAAACTCAGTGCAGCAATGTTTTTCCTTCGTTTGTTAAATATAAAAGTAGAAAATAAATTGTAATAGCATGTAGACATTTTTTAGATAAGGTAAACAGTTGAAGAAAGCAGCCAGCTATCGAATTAAATGTTCAAATTGGCGGCCAGCAGCCCCAATGCACTTTTGTATTCTCACGGAAAAATGTCTATGCACACGCAGTAACATATCTTCAGAAATGTCTGTACATGCATGTCTTATTTTCTGCTGCATGTTTTCTGGTGTTGTTGGTTCCGTGTCATATACAAGTCGATATTATATTATCTTACTACTACTTATAAAACTTCGGTGTCAAAAAAGTCATACACTTAAAATAAATATACCGATTCTTATGCGCGAATACAAAAGTGCATTGGGGCTGGTGGTCTGTATAGTAAAAATAAATACAGGAAAGGTATATAACAAAATTCTATAAAAAAAACACGAAATTATAATATTGCGAAATTACTGACATCGACTATGTATATGAATGCCATTACGTGCACTATAACACTACAGAAATTTAGTTTTTATAATGAAGCTAAAAAAACTGTAAAGTTAAAAGAGTTGTAGTATATCCAAAAAAGTTAGAATAGAGCGTTTACATACGTATATCTAAAATTAGACACACGGGCTACATTTAAAAGTGGGGACTGTCGTATGTATATTGAAAACTATTTTTATCATGCCTGTACTTGTGGTTCTTCCAATAGCATCTGGCTTTACTTGCCTAAAGGATCTCTTATTCGGCGTATCAATTCATGATTTCTTGATTTATATACGGTCTGTTTTTCACAATTCAGTTGGAAGAACTAGCAAATAAGTTTTTAATACCCTGTATAATATTACAGAGAAGAGCTTCAAATTCTATAGAACTACACGATTTCAGCTGGGTATAGGTATGCAAAGTTTCGAGTGTCGACGTTAACGCATTGTCGGCGTTACGAATTGTTCATTACTGTTTGTGTGGTTACGAACAGTCGCGTGACCATATGTCACGTTACGGAAAAATGCCTTTTATATGTTAGTGTGTTACTGATACCTCATGCACAGTCTTTGGAAAACATGTGTAAGAATTATGATTGTATGACTCGAATAGTTTTGCTAATTCAATATGGTCAATCACACAGGAAAGTGTATAGTAAATTGCCTCTAACGAATACAGAGATAGCATAGCGCTCGTTATGTACAGTGGCCAGCAGCATAATCGATACCGTTACGGAATTTCCTAAACCTTAATAACAATGTAGAGGGGGTTACATTGTGTGGCCTTCAGTTAGGATTTATAGTAGATATTATTATTAGTAGATAAGGTCGACGTTAGCTTGCGGTGGTGTCGATTTAAAAGCTGGCCACTGTACACTCATTATCTTTTACGCCCTAAATTAATGATACGATATTTTGCTTGTTGGTAACCTAGCATGATGAAATGCGTCACAGTTAGCACCATGATCAAATTGAGCGTTATAAACAAGGGTTAAAATAAGTTTTTCGCACTATGTATTCGCACGTAACTTTACTTTTCAGCATACCTGCAATATTCCCTTGACACACATCGGTTTCGGGTATTTGGCGCCCTCTTACTGATTAGTGATTAGACACTGTTAACTAGGAAAGTAATGCTAATATACTTTAAACATATTAATCATAGATGTCTCTTATTAGTTGTATTTGTTGTACGTAGATTCATTTCGCATTCTTTTTACACCGAGTTTTAAATGAAAGTGCTAGATAGTTTGAAAGGGATAGTTTTAATAAATATCGATTCATAAATGGACGGCTTTGTCGATACGCAACTTTTTGTGTTTACCCTACAATTGTCATTTGTTTATATAAAGTAACAATGAAACAATTTTATTTATGAACAAATAATAAAGATAAAAAGGAAAAGTAAATGCATTGCATGTATTTTCCTTTCACATAACAGCAACAACGTGACTTCTGTCGCAAAGATGTTTGAGATCATTGGAAAATCTGTCATTTTCGTCGATTTGGTGGCATTCTTTTGTCCGGAGATGTCGAGTTCGACCACCGTAATGAATTTTATTTAAACCGACCGTTCACTTCGACCACAATTTTGCAACGAAGGGATTAAGGAATAACATAAGGGATTAATCCTAATTACCTGAAGAGGCGGGGTTTATAATTATCGATTAATAGAAAAAATAGTTCGACCACGTGTTTATTCGGGCGATCGAAAAATAATCTCAGAGGTAATTAGGCAATTTTCATATTGTATATAAAGTACAGCATATAAGGTCATGCATTCATATCATTATTTTGTGTAAATATACTCGTATATCTATGTTTTTTGACAAACTGTAAAGGCAATTCTATCTGTATATGTATAATATTTTTTGTTTTGTATATTAATTTTTGTATAAGTAAATATTCGTATGCACATATTTACTTGTTCTAATTTGAGAGTACAAATTTTTAGTTTTATGTAAATATAGGAAGGTACATACATTTTCTAACAAATTGTGAAAGCGATTCTATCTGCAAATACAAATACACTTTTATACCTCTATTACTTGTCTGTTCTTTGCAAGTGCGGTTGAATTGACAACATATTAATCTAATCCGTTTAGCAGCTTATCAGATAACCTCGAGGCTGGCTTGGGAGTGCCTGGTAAACCTAAGAACCCTGGCCAAACACAACAAGGTAACTTTGGTGTGGGTGCCGGGGCACAAGGGTGTACCAGGTAACGAAATAGCAAACAAGCTAGCAAGGAAAGGTTCTGCAACAAAATTCACCGGACCTGAACCGGGTCTGGCGATAACCAGAACTGCCATACGCGGAGCAGTGGCTGAGTGGATTGCAAAAACACACCAGGCACACTGGAGGAGCGTTGAAGGGCAGGTTCATAAAAAACAAATGATGAGGCAGTCATCACGGCAGTTGACGGCGGATGTGCTGACTCTCAGCCGGTTACAGCTTAGAACAGTCACGAGCCTATTAACGGGGCATGGCTGTCTAAGGAAATATCTACATAAGGTTGGCATCCTCAAGGACGAACCTATATGTAGACTATGCAATGAGGAGGAGGAGACAGCCTACCATGTCATATTCGAGTGCGTTGCGCTGGAACGACGGAGACTGCCACTGCTGTGACCAATTAACCAGCTGACAGATCTACCGGAAAAGGACCTACCACACAGGCTACTAAACCTAGTAAAAGGGACTAACCTGTTTACATAAGGAAATTCGCTTGGTACCGAATAATACAATAGGCCACAGGCCGCGGTGTTATAAGGGCACGCTACTAAGCAGCTCCGGTCGGTAACCAGGGACCAAATCAAATCAATCTAATCCGTTAATTACATAAATGTACCTATTCACCCTCTTACGTGGTCGAATTCGACGGTAGGATTTAAAGAAGCCTAATTGATTAGAGGATTAACCAGGTAGCCGTGGTCGAACTAGACAACGTCCCTTTAGTCCATTCGTTGCTGCTGGCCATTTATAGATGTATCGCATACTAAAGTTTTTTAAATAACCCCAACGCGAGTAATTAAAGGAAGTTTTAATGAGCGATAATTACTCCCGCCTAGGTTCGTCTAAATGCTGTCTATACAGTTCGAAGAATAAATTGTATTTATTGAGGAAAATATTTACTTTATTATGAATTTAATAAAGCTAATTGGAAAACATATTAACCAATTTTGACAGTGAAGAGAGTTATTTTGACTCGGTATTCTCCGAACATTTGCAATAACTTTACTTGTACATTATAATCGTATAGTATTAGATTTTACATTCCGTCATAGTAAAATAGAAAGAACAACTTTATTATTATTCTGAACATTGTACACATATACAATACTACATATACAATACATTGACGTATGATGTCTTGCGTATTTACTCAATACCAAGCAAACGTAAGTTATAGTTTAATATACGTACTATAAAACTACAATATGTATGATAATGTAACGAACTCCGTTGTTTATGGTCTGAAATTCAATTTCTATATAGTACCTATGTTCATACAATTTTACTAATTAAAATTATTTCGAAGTCTTTTCTGTATATAACATATCTTTTGAACTAACCTTAATTATTTAAATTTTGAGGCATACTGTACATTTTTCAACTTTTTTTTTTGTTTGTAAGGCCATGTAACATTTCTTTCCTCCTAACCGTCCTGCCGGAGCTGATGAGTAACATTGGCTAACATGAGGCCCTTGTGAAGGAGTCGAGAGGAAATGTTGGCCTTTGCATCCGTTTTTCCTTCGAAAGCCTGTATAAAACCGAGACACCTTCCCCGATTATATTACCTATAATACTGCATCTTTATGTAATACGGTTATATATGCTATATACCTAAGGTTATTTTACCTGCTCGCAACAATCCTACAAATACCGGGCCAGTATTAAACGTAATAAATCGCTTAACATTTATTTACTTCCATAGGTATCATTATTTCAATCATGTATGTACGTATGTTTACCTGTAATAATTGTATTTTCTTATTGACCAGCGTCTATATACAAATATACAGGTTGATTGGTGAGAATGGCCTATTTAAAGTATTATACAAACGAAACGGAACCGTAAAACAAAATTTTGTGGTCAGATATCGTTGAATATGAACTATCACATGAAAATATTTTTGAATAAATATCATCAACTTCAATATTTTAAATAGCATGCTATAAATTTAATTACAAACTCAGCTGCAACGATATATTTTACACATATTTCATGTATCATACCCTATACCTATACCTAAATACTATCCTTCTGAGTTATTCGCAATTAAAGAAAAAAAGTGACAGATAGCGATCTTACTTTATAGTGGCATTACGTCACGTAGAAGCAGAAGAGACGAATGAAAGTAAACAATCCTAACAGTTTTTGTTATGTATATGGAGAATTCACCGTTCAACAGCATAGACGAAATATTACACCGTTAATAGAAAAATCGTATAACCTTTATTTTAAATTAAAAATTACAAATCAAGACAAGTTGTGGGCCCCTCACAATGTCTTTGCACGATGTGGTGTTACTTTGAGGAGCTGGATAATAGGTAAGAGCGTAGCTATGCCATTTGGTAGGTATATGATATGGCGAGAACAGAAGGATCATTCGACAGACTGCTACTTTTGCTGTATAAAGACCTTCGGGTTTTCCCGTAAAAATAAGGATAAAATTACCTATTCTAATTTAATTTCTGTCACTTATCCAGTTCCTCATTCTGAAGCTTTGCCAGTACCAAGTCCTACGGATGTTTCGAACCAAGAACATGTTGAAACAGAGATAGAAGGATACCTACATTTCAGAGTTGTCGGACACAGATGAAGAATATTTGCCATCTCAAGAGAACACGCCTCATTTAATAAATCAATTGAAATTAAATAACCTAGTTCGAGATCTCAATTTATCAAAAACTCAGGCAGAAATATTAGGATCAAGACTGCAAGGATGGAATTTGTTAGCTCCGGGTACGCGTATTTCTGTATATCGAAATCGTCAGAAAGAACTGTCACAGTATTTTTCAACTGAAGAAGGTCTTAGAAGGTTTAATGTGAGAATTAGGTTACAAACACTAACCGGAAGAATGGCGTCTTTTTATAGATGCTTCTAAATTGAGTTTGAAAGCTGTCCTTCTACATACAGGAAACATCTGCCCCTCCATTCCTGTTGGTCATGCCGTGCACATGAAAGAAACGTATGATAATATGACACGCCTTCTTGACAAAATCAATAACAAAACCTATAAATGTTACATCAGTGGTGATCTCAAAGTAGTTGTAATTCTACTTGGTCTACAACTTGTTCACAAAGTATTGCTGTTT
Organism: Holotrichia oblita; assembly: GCA_023690525.1. Classification (NCBI taxonomy): domain Eukaryota; kingdom Metazoa; phylum Arthropoda; class Insecta; order Coleoptera; family Scarabaeidae; genus Holotrichia; species Holotrichia oblita. The sequence continues at coordinate 65,542,002 of CM043017.1, forward strand.
CCTTTGTGAATGGGATAGTCGAACGAGAAATTTGCACTATACTGTTAAGCAATGGCCAACCAGAATACAATATAGTCCTGGAGAAAAGAACGTAGTCCATAATTCGTTGGTGGAGCCTCATAAAATACTTTTAGCGCCATTACACATAAAATTATGTCTGACGAAGAATTTCGTCAAAGCATTGGACAAAGAGGGACCAGGATTTCTATACCTTAAACAAAAATTTCCTAATATATCTGAGGCAAAACTTAAAGAGAGGATTTTTATAGGACCCCGGATTAATCTGTTACAACAGGATCGAGAATTTGACGTACCCTTGAGGGATTTAGAAGGGACTGCTTGGAATACATTTAGGTGTGACAAAGAATCTCTTACGAAATAAAAATCTGAAGATTATGAGGAAATTGTTAGTGAACTTCTTAGAAGTTACCATGCATTAGGCTGTAATATGAGTCTTAAAATACATTTCTTGCATTCGCACCTGAATATCTTTCCCCCAAACCTTGGCGATGTTAGTGACGAGCGTGGGAAATGATTTCATCAGGATATTTCCACTATTGAAAAACGCTATCAGGGCGATATGCTTGCTGACTAGTGTCGGACTTTAATTTGGGAATGTTTTTCATCCTAATATAAAAGGAAAGTGAAAAGAATGACTTTCTAAATACGTCCCAGAACAGCATATAGTTAGTTAGTATTGTAGTATTGTATGTTAGTATTGTATGATCAATATGAATTTCATTTGTTTATAATACCAGACGTGATAGAAGATATTTGTTTTTATAATAATTATTAGGAAACAAGTTTGTATATAATTCATAAAGAAAAATAAAAAATTAAAATTTGTTGTTCTGCGTATTTAGAATAATGTACTGCTAGCAGCAGTAGAGATGTGCACGCTTATTTAAATGCTATTTCATTAAAAAAAGCACGGTTAGTAAGTTCTCTTAAATAGTAAGTGTTGAAAAAATTAGTTATATTCGCATATCGTTTAGGAAAACAGTCTCTTGACATTTAAAAACTTTTTTATGTTACAGTATTCAGATATCATACAGCCAGGTTGCATACTGTTTAATAATCATACTTTATTTTTATGTTTCATTTCATATATGTATAATTATTATAATTTAGAAAATCACCCACCAACGCTGTAATCTGTACCGTCTAAGATGAGTATATTGTCGTCGGGACCGTTATCTTCTTTGTTACGTTTAGCCCTCTGCCTCTGCATATCCCTCACGTCTTTGAGGAGTTCAAAATAATCAGCAGCAAAATGAATGGTGTTCTCTGCATTGATGTATTCACTCTTTTGGCTTTCTTTGCATAATTTACAAACTTATGTTATTTTGCACTTGTGGCTTTGTTGTAGTTTATGCTTTGTTGATGTCTATGAGATTTAACCGATTTATAGATTTCAGTGGCTTGTCTTATATATTTTATTTATTTCTATATGCTATTTACACTTTATACTATATTCAATTTATTATTACTATAAATATTTACACTATTAGTTTATACCTTATTCAAGTTTTATTTTTAACTAAATATTTACATTAAAATAGCGCTTTGTTTGAAAATGTTATAACATTTATTCTGCTGTGCTTGCTGTAAGATACACATCTTTAAATCTATATTTTTTTATTTAAGTCAAGTTGATATTTTTGTTTGGTTTACATTTGTATGTGTATCATGAATTTACCACAGTCTTTTAAAGTATTTATTTGTTTAACTAAAAGCTATTATAATTTAATATTTTACTTACTTTTTGATACATTTCTAAATATGTATTTGATAAGTTATCTTCGTGTGTTAATATTAAATATATTTCATTTGTCAAAGTACTTATTTCTTCTTATTACAAAACACGCCTTTATTGTTATCTGTATACGACATCAGTTCATTTAAAACCTATTTTGTTCTCTTTTAATGGTATCATTATATTATTGGTGTTGGTGTAGGTATTTGTTGTCATGTTGGACATGTTGCCTGCATTTACTATAAGGTGACATTGATGCAATAATATTTATACTGCCTTGTCCGCAACATTAAATTTTGTAGTAGGATGGTATTACAGTGTAACATGGTACACTAAGCAATCTTAATTCGTGGACAGCCCTGTCACAATATAATAACACTGAAGCCGCGCCGAAGATAACCGATATACATGCAATATTCCCTAACTTTCATTTAAGACCACACACATACAGGTAAAATCGTAACGACAAGAGTTTCTACATTTCATGGTGATTTAAAACCTATTTACCCATGCAAATTTACGGTCTAATATAATGCACACAAGGTCACTTATCTTTATGTGATTATTTCAATCTCTTAGTTTGTCCTACGCTGTTGAAATGCGTAGGTACATATGCAGGGTTTCCACAGCCGAGCGGGACATAGGGAAAATACATAAAATCGGTTTTCTGTGAATATTATCTATACTTCATCGAAATTTAAGTGCCGCATATTATAACTGGGCCAACAATGAACATTTCCACAATCATAGTACAAAGAAAGTCATTTTAATAAAGCCACAGCCGCTTGCAGCATCTCACATGTTAAAAAGACTTATTAGAAATTTGCGTGCAATAGATTTAAGAATAATAATTTTCTGGCTTTATTAAAATGACTTTCTTTGTACTATGATTGTGGAAATATTCATTGTTTACCCAGTTATAATATGCGGCACTTAAATTTCGATGAAGTATAGATAATATTCACCGAAAACCGATTTTATGTATTCTCCCTATGTCCCGCTCGGCCGTGGAAACCCTGTACATACCATCGTGATAATAATAACTCGAAAATTTTAACAGTTAAAAAGAGTTTTCTTATAAAAAAATCCTTAATTTGAATCGCTTCTTCCCTATTTGATATTTGGATCCGGATTAATGTATATATTTTACCATCATATTGGAATACCCCTACTAAGCTATCAAAGTAAACAAGCCAAACGATATATAGAAAATATACTCACTCAAATATTCTTGTTAAATATTTTTTACTAACTCGTAATTTACTCATATTGCATATCCACGAGTCTGAAATTAAATTTTAATATTACGCTAATTAATTACGTCTATAATCATTCTTGATGACAGTTATTGCTTAGAATCTTTAACAAGAATTATAGAAGCAGCAGATAAATGAATTCCAAGATATCTATTAGGATTATTAGAATAATTTGTTTAGTAATTTAATATTGTATTAACAATCAAATTTCTTTTGAAGCATTATAGTCTCATACGCCGAATATTTAAACCAAATTTATTAATCCATTAAATACCACAAACTGTAAAGTAGGGGTTAGACTACAATAAATATAAGCTATTGTATGCAAAACAAATTACTATTTAATATGATCCTAATAATTAAATCTTGCTTGAAGTACTGTGAACTGGAACTCATATTCAAAATATTGAAATACATAAATTTTAAGAATTGTTAATTTCAATGAGAGGTGTCTTTAAGTCTCAGAAAATTCTTATTTTCTCAATACAAAGTTAGAATGATGGACTAAACCAATTATGAGCACCATTTGAATATGTTTTAGTTACGTTATAAGTAAAACACTTTAATGAAAATTATACATGCATACTATACATAATTATGTATATTCAGTGAATAAAAACCTATTTAACTCGGAATTTTTTTTTCTTATAGTTCATATAACCAACACGTATAAAAAGAAGCTGTAGCTGTTTCTCCGGTTAACTGTACAATACAATTTATTAGATTCAAATATTTAGTCGCCTAACCACTGATGACATTATAGAAGTTTTATAATATATATAAATATTAACTTGAATATGACCGATATTAAGTTGTGTCTATTTCCTATGTACATCCTTCAGGAAAAAATAAAATTTTAATCCAATACACATTAAAAGTAGCCAGTAAAGTTATACTGTTCTATCGCTGCGAATTGAAAACACAATTTCTGGAATACCAAAAATGTGTGTAGTACCTTCCAACTAATAACTTCCTTCATATAATTTGTAATAAATTTATATTATAACTTTTACTAAGTACATACAACATTAATAATAATATATAATAATAATATATACAATATATATATTATTGTATATATAATATATATACAATATAAGTATATATTATATATAATTATAATTTAATAATGATAGAATACATCAATACATATGACAATCTTATATTAAATTATTATTGTTTGTAGCGTGAGTAGGACCCAAATATCAAATACGGAAAGAATGATTTTAATTAAAGTTCTTTTGTAAGATAACTCTTCTCTAACTGCTAGAGTTTTCCAGTTATACCAATTATAAGTGTGTTACTATTGCCGATATTTATCAACTCTATTGATACCGCAGGAGAATCTAAAATATTTAAATAGGTAGAGCGCGACCAAGTTAATCTGGCCCGCGGAAAATATGCGAACTAACTTGCCAACCTCTCCGTCGCACCCCCGCTAACCTACACTTTGAATGTTTGACAGCAGGGTACAGTCTTGTTCTATGTTGTTTTCTTTAGATTGTGAGAATTATCTCATATAAGATTATATCACATTTAAATTTTGGCGCGCTGAGTTTTTGTTTGGGAATGTATATGACAAATCGATGGTGCTGCTTGAGGGGTCATGTTCACCTGGTCGCACTCTAGTCACATGAATATTAGTGACCTTGGGTGCATTATGTTATACCGTATATTTGCATGCTAAATTAGTTTTAAATCACCCTGAAATGTAGAAACTCTTGTCGTTACGATTTTACCTGTTTGTGTAGTGCCTTGAGCGAAATCGAAGAGTTATTGCAACGATATCAATAGCTTCGGTATCTCTCGTATTATCATACTGTGACAGGACTGTCCACGAGATAAGATTGCCTAGTGTACGTATATTCACGGTAAAAACTGTGTACGTATTAATACAACTTTCTAATTTTCTATTTGCACTATAATTAGTATTTACTACAAATTTAGTGTTGGCGAAATGGCAGTATATATTATTGCATCAATATTACCTTATAATATTCAGTAAATGTAGGCAAATGATATCACGACGACGATGCGATGTCGTATACAGATATATACAGTGTGTAAAAGCCAAATGGAATAAATTCATTATTTCGGTTATTGTAAATATTTGTAAAAAATCCCGAAACACGTAAAATTTAATTGATAAATTGACGTTCTACGGCGTAAAAATGCGATCCCTACCTTCAACCCCCTTCGAATGACAGGTACAACCCCCATTTTTTTAAATGGGAAGTATAGGCTTGTGATATATCGTTTAAAAGGTCTCTTTATTCTCTATTCAAACATGTTATCGTTTTTAAGTTTGTTGTAACAATTAAGATAGAATAAAATAAAATCACGTTGTTATTGCATGTAGTCATAATTTAATTTTCACAAATGATGTTAGTGCTAATAACTACAACAGGTTTTATAACAGCAAATGAGCATCTACTTCATTAACATTCATAGTTCTTTTCGGTTATTTAAATTTTTCTTTACATTTTATTTTTTGAGTATATTGTAGCAAACTTCAATAACAATATGATTTTATTTTATTCTATCTTAGTTATTACAACAAACTTAAAAACGATAACATGTTTGAATAGAGAATAAAGAGACCTTTTAAACGATATATCACAAGCCTATACTTCCCATTTAAAAAAATGGGGGTTGTACCTGTCATTCGAAGGGGGTTGAAGGTAGGGATCGCATTTTTACGCCGTAGAACGTCAATTTATCAATTAAATTTTACGTGTTTCGGGATTTTTTACAAATATTTACAATAACCGAAATAATGAATTTATTCCATTTGGCTTTTACACACTGTATATATCCAGCATTCCCTTCCTCGAATGGGCGAGTATCGGCCGGACACACTGGGCCAACGCCAACGTTGCCTTCCGATCGAGAGCCGACTTTGCTCTAAATTGGGCGAATAGCGAGACACGATATTGGCACGGTGTCAATACAGCAATATCGGCCGACTATCATTGCGTGATATTCGCCCGCTATTACAAAATGTATGATGATATCACACCTTCGTATCGGCGTGATATCGCCAGCTAATATTATGCCAACTAATAGGCGACAGGGAGCCGATATTGGCCAGATTTTTTGTGCTACTAGGGCAACTATGACACTTCGTAACAATATAATTCGTAAAGACAACATTTAATTTTATTTGGTTAACATGTTTTTTTCAGGAAGTAATGATTTAAAATACTTACAAGTTTAAACTTATGAAAGATTTTGTAAATATAATATGGTAGGTAAAAGTAGAAAATTACAAGAAAATGTCCTAAAAACAATATAATGTATCTATATCAGGCAAAAAAAAGATTCAACTGAAACATATGTGTATCTATTTGCAAAAATACTAAATAATTTGAATTTAATCTACATATACTTACTAAATTTAAACAATTAAATATATTCCATCCAATAAATTCAATAAATTAGCTCCTTGGTTTAAAATAAATTACAATTGAAATAACAGAATCGTTGTGATTTTAAAAGCGTATTTGCCTGGTTTAAAGTACAATTATTAATTCATTAGAAACATATTATTTTGTATTTTAATTCTTTTAGAATGCACAACCGAATTAGGGCCACTTCCAATATTTTAGCCAGGCTATACGATACGATATTGAAACCAATTGTAAAAAGAAAACAAATTACTGAACTATAACCAACAATTCGTTTTGCATCTTAGAGCGCCTAATATAATTAGGGCGTTAATATAATTAAAACAACTGTATATTACTATGCATAACAACATAATTTGTATTCTCTACGCCATTTTCCTCAAAATTTTACATTGTCGTATGATGCAATTTTTAAGTGGCTCCTTCGATTGCGTGGTATTGTATTTTAGGTGAAATAAAACCAAACTAATAGTGTATTCTAAGGTAAACAAATATTTGGTTGAATTTGAGTGGCTCTAATTCATTTGTGAGGTATTCTAGTATAGTGATATTTCAACATTTAAGGTTAGTTTCAATTTATCACCAGTGCCCGATACATTTCGTTATATAAAAAAACTTCTAATGGATTCGAACTGTCTTTAAATGTTTAAAATCGCTTCATAAATAAACGTTCTCAAGTTTTCTATATATAAATATTGTTGCCAGTCAGAGTACCAGAATAAGGCACACTTGTATTGACGTATTATTTTTTGGGTTATTCTGGATTTTATATATATGTTTTTAAATTTCTTGCGTTCTATACTACTTTACCTAAACGTAATAACAGTATAAAGTAACAAATATTCTATATTATATTTTTTAATTTTCTTATCACTCACAATGCTCCATACATTAATCTAATAAGGATAGTAAATATTAATGCGACTGCACATTTTGACAAATAAGCAAAATTGTGAAAAAACGACTGACAGATGTTCTCAATCGATTGTACAGTCTTGTCGGTAATTACTATGATACTCATATTTATTTGAGTGGATAATATATATATATCAGGGGAGTGGGCAAAGAGGGTCAAGTTTCAATGCAGTGCAGAGAACAATGTGGAGAGGCCGAGAAGCCGTATCAAGGCGAGCATTCAGTAACGTTTACGTACTTGCATCGTGACTTTCATGAGTGAGCATAGGTGATACGGACGCCTGAATGTGTGCACGTAAAATAATGATAAAAAATATATAAGATAACGTTCTGAAACACTTAGTATTTTAAGAAGCTTCCATGAAATCACAAAGTGGGTGGCATCTATTACATATTGTTTGAGACAAATGAGTACAGTACTTCTTACTGGAGTAGATGGGAGTTCTCATTACGCGTGGATTTAAAATTTACCTCGCCTAGTATCATCCCAGCAATGGAACAGCGGGCATCGAAAATATATATGCGAAGGATGTTTAACGTTTTACAAGCCCAGATAAATTACAAAGGCATGAAAGCGAAGACTGTAAGCAGATAAAAGCAGTATTCCCCAGCATTGAAATCAAAACAAACAAATATGGTGAGCAGTTGCCCGAAAGTTTATTAAAGTTTGATAAATTTGAGAAACGATTAAGAATTCCTTTCGTTGTGTATGCTGATTTTGAGGCAATATTAAAACCCACTGAAACGACTGAACCAGATCCGTCTAAACCTTTCACAATGAAATGTTTCGAACATGTACCATACTCTTTCGCTTATTATATTAAATGTTGTTTCGATGATAGTTTAAGTAAGTTAAGAGTATATGGAGGACAAAATGTAGCCGTACCTTTATTAGAGATTTGGAAACAGATATAAAATATTTATATTCGAATTATTTAAGTAAGCGGGTGGAAATGAAGGTATTAACCGATGAAGAGTGTATACAATATGAATAAGCTGGCTTGTGCCATATTTGTGAAAAAGCAATACAATTGATGGAAGAAAAAGTTCGCGATCATGATTATATGACTGGATTGTATCGAGGACCTGCACATTCGGTATGCAATTGAATTATAAAGCCCCTCGACATATACCAATTATTATGCATAAGTTATCAAACTATGATGCACATTTATTCGTAAAATTTCTGGCATTAGACAAAGAACAACTAGATGTTATTGCGCAAAATATTGAAAAATACATATCGGTTTCAGAGAGTGTATGTAGGAGATGCAATTGATTGTAATGATAAAAAAAGGAAAGTGCTCTATAAATTGAGATTTATAGATTCATTCCGTTTCATGAGTTCATCTTTGGAAAAATTATCATCATACTTAGAAGATTCTCAATGTAAAGAAGTTATTATAAGATATTTTTCGGGGGAAAAGTTTGAATTATTGCAACAGAAGGGTGTATTCCCATATAACTACATCACATCTTATGAAAAGCTTGAAACACTGGCGTTACCGAGCAAAAACGATTTTCATGATGTAATTACTGATACTGTGATTAGTGATGAAGACTATCGAAAAGCTGAAAGGGCTTGGAATATATTCCAATGCAAATCTCTAGGAGCCTACAGCGATATTTACGAGATATCGTAATACATACATTGTATATTCGTATATACAATCAGACTTATTGTTACTAACAGATGTTTTTGAAAATTTTCGAGATATTTTCATGAAGAATTACAAATTAGATCCTGCCCATTCTTTCACATCCCCAGGATTGAGTTGGGATGCTATGCTTCGTACGACTGACATTACTTTAGAACTGATAACAGACGCTGATTTATTTCATTTTTTTAAGGGAGGTATACATAAGGGGGAGGTAATATATAATTCTGGCACATATGTTTCATTATTATATACTGACACAGATTCCTTGGTTAAATGTGTACAAAATTACAACGTATATAACAATATAAAAAATAGTTCACACATGTTTGATACTTCAAACTATGCTCAAGAGAATGTACACGGAATTTGTCCTTCTTCCCCTAAACTAGGGAAAATGAAAGATGAATATGCTGGCCAAATTGTTGAAAGTTTTTACGGAACAGGTTCTAAAGCCTACTGTCTTAAACTGCTTAATAGGACGGTAGAGACAGCTAAGGGGGTAAAGAAGTACGTCATAGATAAGAAATTGTCTATCAGTGATTATACGAATGTAGTAGAAGCCAGTGCAACAATAATGAGGATGTTGTATATATTTCGATCAGAGTTGCATGCCATGTATACCGAATTAAAGAATAAAGTCGCTATTTCTTCTAAAGATGATAAAAAATATATTCTCCCTGACAAAGTTAATACGTTGGCATGGGGAAACTCGAAATAGAGGAGTTAATACAGGAGGAGAATTTGCAAAAGTTGATTTCGGAAATAAGTAACTTTAAAAAATAATTGTGATTTTCATAGAGTTAATTACAGGAAGAACATTTGCAAAAGTTGATTTCGGAAATACGTAACTCTCAAGAATAGTTTTTGATTCCCATATTAAACTATGAAAATATACGCTATATTATTGTAATGTATATAATTCAATGTCTATAATGCTAACACATGTTAATTCATTGTTAAAGAAAACCCAATATGTGTGAGTTATTCATAGTTATAAAATAATAAAATAAAGTATTTCCTCAATTCCCACATGTTTTTTAATACCATACTTTAAATACATATTTTCCTTTATAGGACATTCCCTTTAGATATCCAAGAGCTAAATGAGGCAGGCATGCCAAGCCATTTCACAAGCACTTTATCCTTGCTACGAAGTATAATTTTTTCGACTAAGTAAACATCGGCATGTTTAACTTTATTCAATTCTAATTCATAGAAGCCACCTCGTATATTTTGTTTTTGCGAATTTTGCAATACATACGTCCTTGCATACGTATTTTGAACTTCACTAATTGTGAAGATTTCGTTTGTCCAGTTAGGGGTATACATTTTTGAGAAAACATGCCTATGCTTACTAATTCGAACAAAATCTCCAATTTTATATTTCGCTAATTTCGGATCACTAACTTTAATATTGTGATATATCAATTTTAAAATAGTTTTCGCGTTTCTTTGATTAACTTTGGTAGGTTTGTATCCCGTTGTACTATGTACGGTATTATTATACTCGTTTACCAGCCCCTCCAAAATATTAATCCATCGATAATTACCATTGAAACTTTCCACATCTTGTTTTTTAGCATTCTACAATGGCACTCTTTACATTGGAATAGGTACTGTAATGGTTGATACTATACGCATCCATTAACTTTCTGAAATGATTATTATAAAATTCGGCACCTTGATCGCTTTGTATTTTTTGGGGTAATTTTCTTTCCTGATGATAGTATACATTTCATTGCTTCTACTACTTCTTTAGCTGTTTTGGTTTTTAGTGGAATTGCCTAAGCATATTTTGAAAATGTGTTTATACAAACAAAAATATATTTGTAGTTATCATTCTCTTTTGCATATGGTATCATTACAACAAGATCAATTTGAAATAAATCTTGCAAGCCTTTTATAATTTTATTGTTCCCCGTCTAGGAAATCTTCCCCTTGCACATACGCTGGTTTTGTCGCTGCGGGTCGGGGTTTTACATTCCCAATATATTTTAATCTTATTTCGTCACATAATCTTATAGGGTGCGGCAAATCTGTTAATGTCGTAAATCCGTCCTGCAGTTCTATAAAATCTTTATCCACATTAATGATTTTTACAATATTCCCATCAAATTCACTGTCTACTTTAAGGACTTCATCCTTGCTTGTCTTCAATATATAGTAATCTAGGACTGAAATGCTCCCGTCACTGCTTAGTTTCAGAACATGATTTGTTTTAGTTTTTACTGGTAGGGAGTGGGAATAAATATTCTTCCGAATAAGTATTCTTATAACTTCATCAACTTTCGGGTGCTGAAGAAAGTCTGCAACAACAGCATCAGCCATTAAATATTTGCTTATTGCGTGCTTATGTAGATGACGTCCAAATCGGTCTATTGTCAGTATCGGTGTCGATATATAAACTGATGAACAACAAAGATTCTTACAGTACTTATTTCAACCTAACCGAACTACTAAATAATTTTTGGTTCTTTCAGTTCCTCAATTATTGCTAGAATCTCGTTGTCGTGTCCGGTGTGACCAGCACCCCTCGAGGCGAATAGCAGCTTTAATCGATCACATACCTAATTCATTAACATTAGCCCAGTATTTATATTCTGCATTACTATTCGGTATAACATTTTTTCTTATAGGTATTTTTGGTTGTAGCCCCAGACCAGTTTTCCACGTTCTAGTCCACCACACTTCAGGTCTTTTCCCCTGTATACTGGGTTTTATAATTGTCGTATATTTATATCTTTACTCGCCGTGTATTTTTCTCAGCATCATAGTTAACACGAGCAGCATTAGTATTAGCTAGAATAAATTTATAATTTTTCGCATCAGCATATGAAAATTTTCCCGGGATCTTCTTAAAAAGTAGCTCCAGTAAACCCTTAGTAACTGCCGTAACTAAATTCGCCAATTCTATTATGCCCTCCATCAAAATTTACATTACTGTTTCCGATTTTCAAGTTACCTTCATCTTCACGTATACCATACTTCTCATCAAAATCACTTGCCTCATCCGTCACTAAACCAATAATATATGGTCGTGGTAGCATTATGTCCTTTTAAGGACTCCTTAACCTTCCCCGGTTTGCAACAGTGTTTTATTTAATGATTTCTTTGCAATTATGGACTTGTTTGGTTGCCTGCTCAGGAGAGATATTGCATGAGTCATAGATGTATCTAAGTCCATGCTTTCACTCGTGTCCAGCTCCTCTCCTTCAGGGTCTTTCGATTCATTACTTGTTCCTTTAGGGGTCTCCGGTAATAAATCTCCAATGTATTCATCTTCTAAAAATTTAGGCTGTACAAATGATGTTGGCTGTGTGTGGGATAGTGATGATTTAAAATGTGGTAGTCTTGAAGTTGTCCCAGGTGCGAACGATGTCAACAATCGAGTTCTAGTTTTAACTGGAATGTTTTGAGGAAACGTGTCTTCATGAAAACTATGTTTTAACGACTTGGTGGGAGAAGAGTATGTGGTTGGGCTAAACCGCGACACGTATTTTCGACGTTTAGGAGTGTTATGTTTTATAATTGATGTTTCAGGTATTGTATGATATGATTTTTCAGAGAAAATTTCTGACCAACTTTCTGAGATGTCTTTTTCCCCTTTCATTTTCTTCACTTTTGCTATCCAATTGTTTAATAATTTTTTCAAAGGTTCAGCTATGAGCGAATACTGAATATCGATTACTCTCTGAGAAACTGCAATATCAGCTTTCAACGTTCTTAATCTTTCTCTTAAAACTTCACGAGCTTTAGTTAAATCATGTACTAATTTCACATTCATAGTATAAGAAATACTTATGTACTGCGAACAAAGTTATACTGAAATATATAGTTTGATGTTGGCTTATATATTAAATTGAAGTTGTAAGCGTGTACAATTTTATTATTTGAGGAAATTGTTACTACATCTCTATACTTGAAAAGAACATTATTTATACAGGGTCGGGCAAAAAGAGCGCAACACCGAATTTATGGCTTAACTAGTGCTTTTTCGTAAATTTAACCTTGATTAAAGTTTTTGTATATTTTATGTATTATTTATTGGTGTTTGCAGATTTTCTGTTGTTGTCACATTTTTGGAGATATGATGTCACCGGATAGTTTTTTAAATGAATCACCCTGTATTTATATTTTTTTTTTGGTAGATATTTTTTTCCTGAATTCACTAATACCAGGTTTAGTGGGTCTCTGACTTATGGTTTCATAAGAAAAAAATAAAATGTAATGGCACCTAAATATTTATTTAATAAAAAACGAACGACAATAACTGAAAATTCTATTCATTAAAGCGTCCATTAACTTTAACAAATGATTATGAAATTCATTTCTCTCTTAAAAGTGACATTAACTTTTATTATGATATCCGCCCTAAGTAATTATCGCAGTAGGTATACCAAAAACTTTTTATCTGCAATATTTTTTTCTGAGTTCTGTCAAAGTAAAAACGTACATTCGAATTACACTATTAGCTACAAATACTCCAGTTTGTTTGTTCTTTTATCACATTTGATTTTATAAATTATTTGACTTTAATACATTATTAGTCATGTCTCAGCTAAGTGAACGTGAAAGAATTATTTTATTGATGATTGTTGGTTTTGGAGATAGAAAGACATCTTTACAAGAAGCCGCTGATTTATTTAATGCTACATATCCTGATAGAATTTCTCCAATTTCAAAGTCAACAGTGTCTCGGAATTTACAGAAATTTAACGAAACTGGCAATGTAAAAAATATTCCCGGTAATGGACGAAAGAGGACAGCTACAAATGAAGGTAATGAACTTAATGTAATTCTAAGTGTACACGAGCAACCTAAAAATTCAATATCAAAACTTGCAATAAATAACGATATTAGTGAAAGATCTGTAAGAAGGACACTTAAAAGAAATAGATTTCATCCTTATAAAGTGCAATTACATCAAGCATTAAATGAAGATGATCCTGATAAACGAATGCAGTTTTGCGAAGACATAATGAATTTAAATGTTATGAATAATATGTTTATGAATAACATTGTGTTTTCCGATGAAGCAACATTTTGCCTAAACGGATTTGTAAATCGACATAATTGCCGATATTGGTCGGATAATAATCCGCACTGGATGGAAGAAGGTCACACACAATATCAACAAAAAGTGAACGTGTGGTGTGGAATAGTTAGAGGAAATACAATTGGACCTTTTTTTATAGAAGAAACACTAAATGGTGATAGATATGTACAACTTTTACGCGATCAGATAGTTCCAGAATTAATTCGTTTGTTTTCCAATCCTATTAATCAGCTACAGTTATCAGAAGAAATTTGGTTTCAACAGGATGGTGCTCCACTTCATTATGCGGCTGGGGTTAGGGAATACCTGAACACAGTATTTCCACAGAAGTGGGTGGGTCGAAGAGGCTATATTGAGTGGCCGCCGAGGTCACCGGCTTTATCTCCCCTGGATTTTTTTCTGTGGGGTCATTTGAAGTCGATAGTTTATAAGGATTTACCTCAAACTCTTCATGAACTAAAAGATCGAATCAGAGCGGCGGTACAAAATAGTATAACGCCTGAAATGATACAAAATTCACTAAGGTCATTTGTTGACAGATTAGGATACTGTCAGGCTCGAAAGTTTTCAGTTTGAACACCTATTGTAAATAAATGTACGTAGAATTTTCAGTTATTGTCGTTCGTTTTTTATTAAATAAATATTTAGGTGCCATTACATTTTATTTTTTCTTATGAAACCATAAGTCAGAGACCCACTAAACCTGGTATTAGTGAATTCAGGAAAAAAATATCTACCCAAAAAAAAAATATACATACAGGGTGATTCATTTAAAAAACTATCCGGTGACATCATATCTCCAAAAATGTGACAAAAACAAAAAATCTGCAAACACCAATAAATAATACATAAAATATACAAAAACTTTAATTAAGGTTAAATTTACGAAAAAGCACTAGTTAAGCCATAAATTCGGTGTTCCGCTCTTTTTGCCCGACCCTGTAATATGTATTTGTAATTAAGTATATAAGCATTGTTTCGAAGCGTTCTATATATTTTAAGAATAGTTAACTGTAAGATGTTAACACAAGCGAAAAGTGCTAGTCTGAATCGAAAACTGAAAAGGATTGGCGGTGGATTGTTGAATACTTTAATTAATAAATTACCTGTGGAGCTTCATATTCCGGGAGTTATGTTATAGTTAGTTTCTGCGGTCCTGGAACCAGACTTAAAAAACGTCTGGAGAGGGAGGATAAGGGTGTGTATCTACTGGACGATGCTTGCAGCGACCATGACATAGCTTATTCTACTTCAAACAATGTATCTAGTCGTCACGTAGCGGATGATCATCAAATATATATATTTGATATATATTATATCAAAAGGCTGTTCAACGATTGAAGAGTATAGACGCTGGTTTAGGTGAAAAACTAGCTGCCTCAGCTGTTGCTGTAGCGATGAAAGAAAAATCTAAGTTAGAGATGGGTCTAAGAAGACAGAAAAATCGAAAGAGAAGAGAAAGCAGAAGAAGGGGTATATTATCGTCATAATATCGTTTCTACATGCACTAAAGAATGCACGTAATACCATACGTCGTAGAGGCAATAGTAAAAGTGTTTTAGAAAATGCGAAAGCTGCATATTGAACTCTAAAGAAATCTGGAAAAAGAATATTACTTTCCCCGTTCAAGAATCATTGCGATACCTAAAAAAGGAGGATTTTTACCTTTAATCTTACTTTTCACAGCTTTAGGGGCTTTGGGGTCGTTAGGGGGACGTGCAGCGGCTATAGCGAAGGCAGTTAATACAGCAACAACTGAAAGAGAGCAATTAGCGGAAGCAAAGCGTCATAATCTGGCAATGGAGCCGAAAACTATAGGCAAGGGATTGTATATGCAACCGTATAAATCGGGATGTGGAGTATCTATTGGAAACGGATCTCTTTAACGGAGATTGATTTAATAAAATATGTGAAGAAATGGAGAATAGGGAAGTTTAGAGGTATATTTAGCAGGGACACTCTACCGAGTGTAATACATAAGCACGAGAAAGGAATTATAAATTTGGATGATAATATTGGAGGGGGACTCATTGGGTAGCTTATAGTAAAAACAATGATGTGATAAAGTATTTCGATAGTTATAGAGATTTAAAACCACCGAGAGAAGTTGAATTTTATTTGTTATCAAACGGTGGCGGTGTTATACAGTATAATTATAAGAGATATCAAAATTTTAAAAGTGTAAATTGCGGGCACTTATGTATGCCAACCACCTCTTCAGTTGAACGAAGGTGCCTCTGGTGGTGGAACAGTAGTGAACTTATCGGACGATTCACAATCACCTAAAAAACAGCAATCTACTACTCTGACCGATGGTAAACAATCTGTTTACCTCCCACATCTGCAACCTGAGCCTTCCAGTATCGATCTGCAACCAGGAGCATCCCGTGTCAATGTGTCCCCTAAACGGCGACATCTATTACAAATACTATCATCACATTCATCTCGCCGTTCGTTATTCATGACAGCGTCACCATCTCATTCCAATGATCTCTTCACATCACCCGTTCCTTCTTCACCTCAACCACCTTCTATTCATTCTGAAACCCTTACACCTGTGTTCCCTCTTACCCAGGTAAGTCAGAAAACAAATTCTATCATTGACTGTCATAATCATTATTTAAAAACAATACGGGAAGGACATGTGTCAATGATAGAAAATGTTAAGTTTCTCGTCGAGTCGAAGAAGAAGATTGCTCCTACTGTATCTTTTATGCATATGTACTTAAACTGTATCAATAATATGAACACACTCGCTAATTTACATATCACTGATACAGATTTTGAGACCCTTCAGCAAATTAGGGACACATTTGAAGGGTTTGTGAAATTAATAAATAAATTACCCAGTGATCTTACCGACGAATTAACTGAAGTGATCTTACTGACTAATTTACTGAATATACGCGAACGAAGTGAGCCCCAATTTAATTTATCTAATTTTAGAATCTAACTTTTAATTTATTAAATTTTCGAATCTAAATTTTTTGAAATTTTAAATATTTAGGCGGAATGTTTGTGGGGCCATTATAAGTTTATATAAGCTACATACATATAGTCACATATATGCATCAAGTTTAGTGGGATAATTAAATTCTATATTATATCTTGGTGAAATGTTTGTAGGATTATTGTATGTGTATCTATCAGTTTGGTAGGAACCATTGTAAGTTACATTAATACTAACAAAATAAACAGTAATAGTGTGTATAAGATAAATTCAATGTTCCTTACATACATTACAGCGATTGAAACTGACAACTGCAGAATTCGAGGTGGAGATGGTATGGAGAAGGCCGCCGTCTTCATCGGGGGGCTCGCCACCTCCACCACTTCCACCATCCTCACCATCTCCATCACCGCAGGACTTGCCATACTCATAGGGTTCGCCGCAGGACCTGTCATACCCACTGGGGCAGCCGCAGGACTTGTCATACCCACAGCCTCCACCACCACCACTATATTAAGCAGCAGCATCCGGCTTCGATACTCCACCACCATATCAAGCAGCAGCAGGCTTCGATACACCAATCCGATCGATGGGGAGAGGTAGGGTCGTGCAGAAACTACGACAAGTCCGGCGGCGACTTGAAGATTAGAACTAATAAAGATTAAAAACCCATCTACTGATTTTCATTATTCATGTAGCACGCAATCTATGTAGATAGATTTCAGTTTATAATGGCTCTGGAAACATTGAAATTAACACACCAGTACACAATTACGATTCAATATCTTCAACAAAACAATTTATACGACACAGTGCACTGTGGCACGGTGGCTTATGTAAAAGAACTTTGATTGTGGGCTGTTCTGGATCTGGAAAGACCCACGAACTTTTGAGTTTGTTGCTACACCCCAACGGATTTCGTTTTAAGAATCTCTATCTTTGTTCCAAGTCGTTACACCAACTAAAATATACATTTCTGAAACAATTACTACATACTATTCATGAAGTAGGCTACTATGAATTTTCAGAACTTCCCAACGTGCCAACACCAGATCAAATATTGAATTATTCAGCAATAATTTTCGACGATGTTGGCTCTCTCGAATTAGATATTGTTAAACAGTTTTTCTCTTTCAGGAGACATAACAACTTGGACTGCTTTTTCTTACAGTGCCATACCTAAACAGTTGCTCAGAGATAATGCTAACCTTTTACTATTGCTTGAATAAGTTGGAACTAATTTGAAACATGTACACGTAAAACAATCGAGTTCTGGAATGAAAGCATCGTAATGTATTAGAGTGACCACGCGTTCGCGTTAGGTAGACTGCGATAGAGTTAGGCGGTCATGCCGTTTACATATGTACGAGGGAGCGTTCTTATATTCGCGGAATAGGGGATAAGGGGTGGAAATCAAAAAACCAAATTATTTTTCTTTTTCAATATATTCACCTGCGAGACGAATACATTTTTCACATCTTTCAATTAATTCATTTATACCCTCATAAAAAATGATTTCTCTTTATCTGCAAAATACGCCGAAACTGCCTCCTTGACTTCATCATCGGCAGTAAATTTTTTACCCCGCAGCTCTTTTTTCATTTTCGGAAACAGGTAATAATCACTCGGGGCCAGGTCTGGGCTGTAGGGTGGGTGATTCATAATTTTGAAGCCCACCTTATGCAGGGCAGCTAACGCAAAGCGGCTGTTGTGGACGGGCGCGTTGTCGTGCAAAAGCAGCACACCTTTCGTCAATTTTCCCCGTCTTTTCTCTTTAATGGCTTCTTTTAGTCGCTCTAATATTGAAGCGTAATATTCTTCGGTTATAGAAACACCTTTATCTTTATAATCAATCAACAATATTCCTTCCGAGTCCCAAAATACCGTTGCCATGAGTTTCCCAACTGATTGTGACACTTTAAATTTCTTGGGAGGTGCTGTGCCCTTTTTATGCCACTGTATGGAGTCTTGTTTGGACTCAGGTTCATAATGATGAACCCAAGTTTCGTCTCCAGTAACAATTCAACTCAATACACCATCCTTGTCTTCATTACAGAGGTCCAAAAATGCACGCGAACACTCTACGCGCTGTTGTTTTTGCGGCGGCGTGAGCATTCTCGGCACCCATCTTGCGCTGACCTTAGACATGCCGAGATGATCGTGTAGGATTTTAAAAATTGTTGTATCGGATACTCGAACCATTTCTGCGAGTTGTTTCTTCTTTAGTCGAACATCTTCGAGTACAATTTTTTCAACTTTTTGGATAAGTGCTGGCGTGATCACCTCAATGCTCCTGCCCGGCCTCGGGTCGTCTTCAAGGGATTCCCTTCCTTGTTTAAATAAACTATGCCACTTGTATACCATGGTTTTTCCTGGACAAGAGTCCCCGTAAACCAATGACATCTCATTCATTATGGTCGCAACTGATTTTCCTTGCCTGGTAAGGAACGATTTTTTCCATATTTCACTTTTCACTCCTGATTATGTTACTTGGTTGACGATAGCTCAAAGACCGATACCGATAATATCGGTGTCGGATTGAAGCAAACATACATAGAATGAAATGCCACCGATATCGTTGCGCTTGTCGGGTGGCTCTGTTGATATCGGACGGAAACGTATCGTTTCGTTTTACTACGCAATGTAAAATGAATACAGTTTTCACACAGACAGGTACACTGATGCAAGACTACGCCACCACTTGACTGTATCAGATGTCCGACACCGATACCGATAATATCGGTGTGTGTGAAACCGCCCTTAGACTGTAAATTTAATGCAGGTAAATATAGTTTAGGAATTGATACAGTTATAAAACTGGACTGAATTCCACATTTTATTAATGAATTTAAATGATTTGCAACAAAAAAGATATTTGTATATTATTTCAACTTACCACAATTTTTTTCGCGTATTATACTTTGTAATACACAAATATTAGCTGTGAATGTTAAGTGAAATGCTCCGATATTTATATGAGTTGAAAATACATAAAAAACAACTTTTACAAAACACCTGCATTCATAATATTAACGGTGCATCGCAAGGCTAGTGCATCCATATTAATATGAATCGGAATGCATTAAGAACGACTTTCACTTATGCGTGTCAGAATATGTGCTAAGAACGACTTTCACTTGCACGGCAATATTAATTTATGTCGCGTTCGAAATATATACGTAACATGCTCCATTTAAAATAGTAATTGATGTCACATGCTTACAAAAACATTATATACGGTCACACAAATAGTTACATTCCACAATTCATTCAACTATTTATACAAGAATAAACGGAGATTTATAAAAAAATATTTATTCTGCTTACAAATACATAATATACAGGGGTTTATAAAAATATGCTTATTATACTTATTATACTTTTTTAGTAGTAGTAAAGATGGCGATATCGTGTGCGGGATGTAATAAGTCGATGTCTCGATATGATGAGTATATCTGTTGTAAAACGCAATGTAACAAGAATTATCACATTTCATGTGCATGTGTAAGTGTAGAAGATCTGGTGAAGATGAAGCAAGAAGGCACCGTCAAGGATTAGGAGTAGGTAAACTATGGGCGTACGGCCACAGTCACTCGACGTGGACACGCTGTATAAGCCAGGCACTATATACGACCCCCCGATGACTCATCACTCGCCCGTGGACACTCTGTATAATGCACGCACTAGAAGTGTGTCCATTGTCCTCGAGATGGCGCTGCTGACCTCCTTTAGATAACAGATTGCGCTGCTGACCTCCTTTGGATGCAAGATGCTGCTGGTGGCCTCCGTTAGATACTAGATGACGCTAAAGGCCCCCGAGGAGAGCGCCCCCTGGGGAGAAAGCCCCTCTTACGCCCCCATGGGGAGAAGGCCACCCGAGGAGAAGGCCCTCCTTACGCCCCCTGGGGAGAAGGCCCCCCGAGGAGAAGGCTCTCCTTACGCCCCCGAGGAGAAGGCTCCCTGATGACGTAATCGACAGAGCAGGTGTCCGGGGAATCGCAGCGTTCTTAAAAATCTCACAGACATCCGCTGGGATGAAATCGCCAAATCAGCATTCTTAAGCACCTGTGTAGACATCAGGCAATAATGCATTCCCAAGATCAGCATTCTTAGAAATCTCACAGACATCCGCTGGGATGAAATCGCTAAATAAGCATTCTTAAGCGCCTGTGTAAACATCCGGGCAGCATTCTGCATGTTGAAATCGCAAAATAGGCGTTCTTAGACTTTATGCACCTGTGTAAACACCAGGCTCAGCATTCTTAGAACATAAGCACCTGTGTAAATAGTCAAACTTTATGAATCAGCATTTCCATCAATATAAAAGGGGGGCCATCGTATGGACGCTTATCAGTTTACAGTTTCTTATTCTGTGAGTATCATCTTATATCAGGTAAGTGTTTATTTATTACAATTGTAATATAATTTGTTACATTTTGCAATTTTAATATAATTTCGTATATAAGTATAAATTTAATATAAGTGAATGTGATACAATTTAATTTTTAGGTTAGATAAAAAATGGCATCTGAAATTGCAAAACAAATGATCGTGGCGATGGAGCGCATAAAAGCCTCTCTTCGTAGAGGCGATGATGTTGCACCGTTCATCAGTATGTGCTCCGCTAACCTCAGGCTCTTAAATCGTGCCCTGAAGATAGCAGGTAACGTGGGGGAGCGGAGTAACCTCCAGGCGGCTATTTGTCGGATGTTAGGCTACCGTACCTTCTTCAAGGCGTTGGAAATTCGCGGAGGTGGCAAGATCCAGAGCGAAAGGATTCGCTGGCACGAGGTGCAATCGGCCTTCGCCAGTAGAATCCGAACGGGTTGTATCGTCAACTTACGACATGTGGATCCGAGAACTTTCCTCGATGACGCCAGAAGTATGTTGGTACGCCGTGTGACGAATGAATTGAAGAAGGTGCCATTTCTGAAAGTTAACACCATCTTTACTGAAAACTTTACGTTCAGGATCGGGAAGAGTTGAAGCACATAGCTACTAGAAATAGGGTTATAAGTGTGGATACCAACCTGGTCCAATGGTACGACGACTTCGTTAAAGCGGAGATTTTGCGTGAGTTGGAGGAATTTCAAGTAAGTAAATGTTTTTCCTACAATTTTAGAAATTAAAATTATATCGTTTTGTAGGAGCGAGATAGTGGCTGGGCGTTAGCTGCGGTGGTTGATTTAAACGTCAACATTAACCATTATAATCCGCAGCGCGCCGGCTCATATCTACCTCTTCCACCAGCCATAATGCGAAAGCAAGCCTGCGTGAACGTGCAGAACAACGACGACGCCTGCTTTGCTTGGGCTGTGGTTTCAGCGTTGTTTCCAGGAGCCCACAATCCTCAAAGAGTGTCTAGTTACCCCTAGTAATCCACCGTGTTAAATGTAAAAGACATTACGTTTCCAATCCGCCGCGAAGACATTAAAAAATTTGAACAATTAAATAATATAAGTGTAAATGTATATAGATTAGATAAGAAACTAAAGTGTGTTCCAAATCGCCTCACCAAAGACAAAAAAGACAGACACGTAAATTTACTATTAATTCAAGAACGCGAAAAGTGCCACTATGTATGTGTGGATTAAAGACCTATCACGTCTCGTATCTAAACAACTGAATACCCACCACGCCAAAAAATTCTTCTGCGATCGTTGTTTGCACTACTTCTACCCGGAAGAAAAACTGCGTATTCACGAACAAAAGTGCGCCAGTGTCAACGAATATAAAGTGACATTCCCCGAAGAAAAGACAATTAAATTTAAAAACTTTAAGAACAAGTCAAAAGCCCCGTTTATAGTTTACGCTGATTTTGAGTGTTTGGTGCAACCCACAATCGATCCTAAAAAGACACATCACCACATCCCTTATAGTGTAGGTTATTATTTTAAGTGTACATATGACGATAGTCTTAGTTACTACCGTAGTTATACAGGCGTGGAACCGGCAAAGTGGCTAGTGCGCGAGTTACAGGACATTGCGGAAAATGCCGAAACCGCGTACTGGTGCCCCATCCCCATGGACAAATTAACTCCTGAACAATATAAACAATTTGCGAGTGCCCCCATTTTCCACATTTGCGAGAAGCCCCTAGGTGTAGAAAGAGTCCGACACCATTCTCATCTAACCGGGAAATACAGGTAAGTTTTTGTACTTTATTAAAAAATAGATAATGTATATTTTGTATGCAGAGGAGCTGCACACGTCCAATGTAACCTGGAATACAGAGACACCAAAACTATCCCCGTGGTGTTCCACAACCTCTCCGGGTACGACGGCCACCTGCTAGTGGAAGATTTGGCGGCAACGGGCAAATTAAATGTGATAACAAACAACACGGAGCAGTATATTGCCATGATGCTGGCCACTGACGAGTCTGAAATTAAATTCAAATTTATCGATTCCTTCCGCTTTATGGCCTCGTCCCTGGAAAAGTTGGCCTCATATTTAGACACATACCCCATCTTACAGAGCCAATTCAACGTGGATACTACCTTGTTGAAGCGAAAAGGCGTGTTCCCCTATAGTTACATGTCCTCATGCAAAAGGTTAGAAGAACGTCATCTACCGCCAGTCGAAGACTTCCACAATGATCTAACCGACAGCCCAATCAGTCCGGAAGAGTATGCGCACGCGCAAACGGTCTGGCAGACAATTAATTGCCAAACTATAGGGGAATATAGCGATCTTTACATGAAGACGGATGTATTGCTTTTGGCGGACTTTTTTGAAAATTTTCGCAAGAGCTGCAGCGAAAACTACGGCTTGGATCCCGCCCATTACTACACGACACCAGGATTGGCGTGGGATGTGATGTTAAAATACACTGGGGTTGAGCTGGACACTATACAAGACGTTGACCTGTTAATGTGCTTGGAAAGCGGAATCAGAGGTGAGATGACGCAATGCTCCAGCAGATATGCCAAAGCTAACAATAAATACATTTCCGATTATAACCCCGAACAGCCAAGCAAATATCTCATGTATTACGACATCAATTCCATGTACGTCTGAGCCATGTGTCAATATCTACCATATGGAGATCTACAGTGGGTAGAAGACGTCACTAATGTAAATTACAATGTGTCGGACGACAGCCCCATAAGATACATTTTGGAAGTCGATTTGGAGTATCCACAGCGCATCCACGACAGGCACAGTGACTTACCAATGGCACCGGCAAAAATGAAGCCTCCCGCATCGATACAAGAGAAGATGTTGGCTACTCTGTACAATAAAGAAAAATATGTTGTGCATTACAGGAACTTAAAACAATATTTAAACGAAGGACTGGTCCTTAAAAAGATTCACCGGGTGTTACAATTTAAACAAAGTGCGTGGATGAAACCATACATAGATCTAAACACGAGACTTAGGCAAAATGCTAAAAATGACTTTGAAAAAAACTTATTTAAATTATTTTCGAACGCTGTATTCGACAAGTGTATGGAAAATGTGCGACTGAGACGAGATATTAGAATAGTGAATAAGTGGGATGGACGGTATAGTGCCGAAGCATTAATAAGTAAACCTAATTTTAAGTGTAGTACAATTTTTAACGAGAACTTGGTAGCTATATAATTATTTAAAAATGATATAGAATTCGATAAACCACTTTATGTCGGAATGTGCGTATTGGACATTTCGAAAACAATATTATACGATTTTCATTATAATCATATGAAGAACTTTTACGATAATACGTGTAAATTATGTTACACCGATACGGACTCGCTCATATACGAAATAACAACGGAAGATGTGTACGAATACATGAAACAAAACATTCATCGTTTCGACACATCGGACTATCCGGAAAACAACCCGTACAATATGCCTCGGGTAAATAAAAAATATCCAGGGCTGATGAAAGACGAAGGGGTGGGGAGGCTGTTGCTAGAATTCGCAGGGGTCCGTTAAAAAATGTACGCATGCAAGTTTGAAGAGGAGATCATCAAAAAGGCTAAAGGGGTGAAAAGTTACGTTGTGCAAAAGAAAATCACTTTTGAAGATTATGTGAACTGCTTAATGCTGGAGAAAGAGATGGTACATGAGCAGAACGGAATAAGATCTTTGAAACACCAACTACATACCACGGTACAAGACAAAATTTCCCTAAGTCCGTTTGACGATAAACGGTTTCGAGTGAGAGGTTTCACCGACACCTTACCTTGGGGGCATTACAGCGTTCCCGCTTAACGTCCCCCAACCACAACTACCTCCCACGAAAATCATAAACTAAATTATAATTTAGAAATAATTGCTTTTAAAAATTAGCATACCAGCAACGACCAGCAGGACAACAGCAACTATGGAATCAAGTAAGAATAAGAATATTATGCTTTTTGAAATAGAATATTAATTTTGATTATGTTATAGCTCAACAATACAACGAATACAAAGACGGCAAATTAGCAATGCATGAAGACAACCTTGCCAATGAAAAACAATTAATTGGACAAGCTACCTACATTTTGAATAAGAGCGGCTCCAAATGGCTGTCCATAAGACTGAGTCCAGCAATGAGGTTCCTTCCAGTCGTGCAAATTAGGTCTTCGACTTCCAAAATGTATCCTATGGAGCTGTCGTCCGACACATTGTAATTTACATTAGTGACGTCTTCTACCCACTGTAGATCTCCATATGGTAGATATTTGCTTGGCTGTTCGGGGTTATAGTCGGACATGTATTTATTGTTAGCTTTGGCATATCTGCTAGAGCATTGCGTCATCCCACCTCTTATGCCGCTTTCCAAGAACATTAACATGTCAACGTCTTGTATAGTGTCCAGCTCAACCCCAGTGTATTTTAACATCACATCCCACGCCAATCCTGGTGTCGTGTAGTAATGGGCGGGATCCAAGCCGTAGTTTTCGCTGCAGCTCTTGCGAAAATTTTCAAAAACGTCCGCCAAGAGCAATACATCCGTCTTCATGTAAAGATCGCTATATTCCCCTATAGTTTGGCAATTAAATGTCTGCCAGAGCATTTGCGCGTGCGCATACTCTTCCGGACTGATTGGGCTGTCGGTTAGATCATTGTGGAAGTCTTCGACTGGCGGTAGATGACGTTCTTCTAACCTTTTGCATGAGGACATGTAACTATAGGGGAAAACGCCTGTTCGCTTCAACAAGGTAGTATCCACGTTGAATTGGCTCTGTAAGATGGGGTATGTGTCTAAATATGAGGCCAACTTTTCCAGGGACGAGGCCATAAAGCGGAAGGAATCGATAAATTTGAATTTAATTTCAGACTCGTCAGTGGCCAGCATCATGGCAATATACTGCTCCGTGTTGTTTGGTATCACATTTAATTTGCCCGTTGCCGCCAAATCTTCCACTAGCAGGTGACTGTCGTACCCGGAGAGGTTGTGGAACACCACGGGGATAGTTTTGGTGTCTCTGTATTCCAGGTTACATTGGACGTGTGCAGCTCCTCTGCATACAAAATATAAATTACTTATCTATTTTTTAATAAAGTACAAAAACTTACCTGTATTTCCCGGTTAGATGAGAATGGTGTCGGACTCTTTCTACACCTAGGGGCTTCTCGCAAATGTGGCAAATGGGGGCACTCGCAAATTGTCTATATTGTTCAGGAGTTAATTTGTCCATGGGGATGGGGCATCAGTACGCGGTTTCGGCATTTTCCGCAATGTCCTGTAACTCGCGCACTAGCCACTTTGCCGGTTCCACGCCTGTATAACTACGGTAGTAACTAAGACTATCGTCATATGTACACTTAAAATAATAACCTACACTATAAGGGATGTGGTGATGTATCTTTTTAGGATCGATTGTGGGTTGCACCAAACACTCAAAATCAGCGTAAACTATAAACGGGGCTTTTGATTTGTTCTTAAAGTTTTTAAATTTAATTGTCTTTTCTTCGGGGAATGTCACTTTATATTCGTTGACACTGGCGCACTTTTGTTCGTGAATACGCAGTTTTTCTTCCGGGTAGAAGTAGTGCAAACAACGATCGCAGAAGAATTTTTTGGCGTGGTGGGTATTCAGTTGTTTAGATACGAGACGTGATAGGTCTTTAATCCACACATAGTGGCACTTTTCGCGTTCTTGAATTAATAGTAAATTTACGTGTCTGTCTTTTTTGTCTTTGGTGAGGCGATTTGGAACACACTTTAGTTTCTTATCTAATCTATATACATTTACACTTATATTATTTAATTGTTCAAATTTTTTAATGTCTTCGCGGCGGATTGGAAACGTAATGTCTTTTACATTTAACACGGTGGAGTACTAGGGGTAACTAGACACTCTTTGAGGATTGTGGGCTCCTGGAAACAACGCTGAAACCACAGCCCAAGCAAAGCAGGCGTCGTCGTTGTTCTGCACGTTCACGCAGGCTTGCTTTCGCATTATGGCTGGTGGAAGAGGTAGATATGAGCCGGCGCGCTGCGGATTATAATGGTTAATGTTGACGTTTAAATCAACCACCGCAGCTAACGCCCAGCCACTATCTCGCTCCTACAAAACGATATACTTTTAATTTCTAAAATTGTAGGAAAAACATTTACTTACTTGAAATTCCTCCAACTCACGCAAAATCTCCGCTTTAACGAAGTCGTCGTACCATTGGACCAGGTTGGTATCCACACTTATAACCCTATTTCTAGTAGCTATGTGCTTCAACTCTTCCCGATCCTGAACGGTAAAGTTTTCAGTAAAGATGGTGTTAACTTTCAGAAATGGCACCTTCTTCAATTCATTCGTCACACGGCGTACCAACATACTTCTGGCGTCATCGAGGAAAGTTCTCGGATCCACATGTCGTAAGTTGACGATACAACCCGTTCGGATTCTACTGGCGAAGGCCGATTGCACCTCGTGCCAGCGAATCCTTTCGCTCTGGATCCTGCCACCTCCGCGAATTTCCAACGCCTTGAAGAAGGTACGGTAGCCTAACATCCGACAAATAGCCGCCTGGAGGTTACTCCGCTCCCCCACATTACCTGCTATCTTCAGGGCACGATTTAAGAGCCTGAGGTTAGCGGAGCACATACTGATGAACGGTGCAACATCATCGCCTCTACGAAGAGACGCTTTTATGCGCTCCATCGCCACGATCATTTGTTTTGCAATTTCAGATGCCATTTTTTATCTAACTTAAAAATTAAATTGTATCACATTCACTTATATTAAATTTATACTTATATACGACATTATATTAAAATTGTAAAATGTAACAAATTATATTACAATTGTAATAAATAAACACTTACCTGATATAAGATGATACTCACAGAATAACAAACTGTAAACTGATAAACGTCCATACGATCGTCCCCCTTTTATATTGATGAAAATGCTGTTTCATAAAATTTGACTATTTACACAGGTGCTTAAATTCTAAGAATGCTGAGCCTGGTGTTTACACAGGTGCATAAAGTCTAAGAACGCCTATTTTGCGATTTCAACATGCAGAATGCTGCCCGGATGTTTACACAGGTGCTTAAGAATGCTTATTTAGCGATTTCATCCCAGCGGATGTCTGTGAGATTTCTAAGAATGCTGATCTTGGGAATGCATTATTGCCTGATGTCTACACAGGTGCTTAAGAATGCTGATTTGGCGACTTCATCCCAGCGGATGTCTGTGAGATTTTTAAGAACGCTGCGATTCCCCGGACACCTGCTCTGTCGATTACGTCATCAGGGGGCCTTCTCCTCGGGGGCGTAAGGGGAGCCTTCTCCTCAGGGGGCCTTCTCCCCAGGGGGGCGTAAGGGGGCCTTCTCCCCATGGGGGCGTAAGGGGGCCTTCTCCCCAGGGGGCGCTCTCCTCGGGGGCCTCTAGCGTCATCTAGTATCTAACGGAGGCCACCAGCACCATCTTGCATCCAAAGGAGGTCAGCAGCGCCATCTGTTATCTAAAGGAGGCCACCAGCACCATCTTGCATCCAAAGGAGGTCAGCAGCGCCATCTGTTATCTAAAGGAGGTCAGCAGCGCCATCTGTTATCTAAAGGAGGTCAGCAGCGCCATCTCGCGGACAATGGACACACCTCTAGTGCGTGCATTATACAGCGTGTCCACGGGCGAGTGATGAGTCATCGGGGGGTCGTATATAGTGCCTGGCTTATACAGCGTGTCCACGTCGAGTGACTGTGGCCGTACGCCCATAGTTTACCTACTATTAGGTATGTCCAGAATGTGTGTCAAGTTTAGCCTCTCATCGTGATGTAAACAACGAGAGTTCCGACAAGGACAAAACATTAGAGCTACACTGCTTACTAGTTTTCAATTAGAGATTAGTAAAGTTATTAAGGAAAATAGAAGACTATCTCAACAAATAGTGGAGTTAAGAACTGCAGTGAAGTCGCAAACGCATCCTGAATGCATAAAACATCTGGTTTCGGATGGCGACACTATCGAGATAAACAAAAATGAAAACAAAAAAGACGAAGCGAAACAAGTCATCTATCAAACCGAATCTCAACGGTCATTGACTTTTGCAGAAAAAATAAAAACAACCAAAGAAAACATCGAGATCGTGAATATACAAACGAGCGAAGGTACTAAACCCGACACGAAAAATAAGCGGACGAATGATGATGGTTTTAAGACAGTTTCTTACAAAAAGCGAAATAGAGAGATTATACATGGTAAAGCCTCTAATATATCAGTTATTAGGGGCATTGAAAGATTTGGTCATATGCATGTAGATGGTCTCGCTGTAGGAACAACTCAAGCAGATCTAGTAAATCACTTAGAGGCGCATAATATAAAGAATGCGCAATGTGAACAATTGCAAGCAAGACGACCTGATGAGTACACGTCGTTCAAAGTATCATGTAAACTAGAAGACTTAAATGTTATTAAAAATCCGGAGATCTGGCCCATAAATGTGCGTCTGAATCGTTTTTTATTCAAAACGAAGAGAAATGTGGAACTGGCGCGATAGGGAACAAAACTTGACAGTTTTGCATCAGAATATACAAGGTATCTCGAACAAAATTGATGAACTAATAGTTTTCTTGCATGACGTGGATTTTATGTATTGTAATCACAGAACATTGGCTAAAAGAAAGCGAGAGTAGGAGTGTTTTTCTGCCCAATTATAAATTAGCTTCTATTTATACAAGAACTTTTAAAATACACGGTGGTACTTGCATATTTATCAAGGATGCATACAAATACCTTGAGTTGGAGGAGTTGAAAAACAAGTCCAGGGAACTCATTTTAGAATGTACTGCGATAAGATTGCTAACCGCAGGAGTAATTGTCTTACGCATATATCGATCACCATATTCAAATAACGATGAATTCATAGAGATTTTGGACGATATCTTATCGACTGTTACACGCAAGTACAGATCATTTACACTACTTGTATGTGTCGACTTTAACCTAGATCTACTAAAAAGTAATGACAACAAGGTAAAAGCATTTATGGATAAAATATGTACATTTAACTTACATCCGTCTATTGATACACCGACAAGACAAACTCATACGTCTGCTACTCTGATAGATAATATACTAGTAAATATTAGTGAATACAAAGCAAATATTGTAATAACAGCATTGTCTGATCATTACGCTCAAGAAATACAGTTATCAATTGCCAATCTGAAGCAGAGTAAAAAAAAGATACGAATAAATAAAATTTCGGAGGATAATATGGTCCAGATTTATAACGACCTAAGTAATGTGAACTGGATGGAATTATTGAATCATCCGGATCCTGTGCTACAGATGGAAAGACTGCTATATATTGTTCATAGGACTATATTAGAATACTGCCCTGAAACGATCGTGAGTACAGATTCTCACAGTCGTAAACCGTGGATGAACAATGACTTAAAGATGAAATGTAGAATAAAACGACAACTGTATAGCGGCGTTATAAATGGTCGTATCACGGAGAACATGTATCAATATTACAAAAATCACTTATGAACTATGATTTCGAAAAGGAAATGTGAATATTATTCTAATTACATTGGAAATTCTTCAAATAAGGCTAAAGCAATGTGGTCTGTTGTACATGAGGTAACAGATAAATCTAAAAACAGTGCTGTACTTAAGGAACTCAAGATAAACAATAATGAAACAGATGAAGAAACATTAAACAATGTAAACTTGTTTTTTGCAAACTTGTGTAGCAATGACGGAAACCAAGCAAGGACGAATCTGAAATTCATAGAATCGAATAATAACTCCTTGTTTTTGAGTAACACAACGCCAATGGAAGTATATTGTACTATAAACGATCTAAGAACCACATCTGTTGTTGGACCAGACAAAATTCCTACGAAGGTTCTAAAATAATGTGCAGATATAATAAGTGGACCGATGACTACTATTATAAATAACTGCTTTCAGAGGGCCGTTTTTCCGGAACAGCTTAAGCAATGTAATGTAGTACCAATACATAAGAAAGGTGACAGGTCGAAGATAGCAAACTATCGCCCAATTGCATTAATACCGGTACTCAAAGGTCTTCGAGAAAGTAATACTGGAGAGAATGTTGGATTTTATAAATAAATACAATATAATATCTGATACACAAAATGCGTATATCAGAGGCAGATCAACAGCACGATCAGTGTACCTAACGCTGAAAGAGATATTGGAGGCAATAAACGATAAAGACAAAGTATCAAGTGTTTTCCTAGATTTGTCGAATGCTTTCAACAGCGTGGAACATGGAATATTATTAGAGAAACTTTATCTTATGGGTTTTAGAGGTCCAATACACAATATATTGAAATCTTATCTCAGTAATAGAAGACAATGAGTAGTTTTAGACTCAGATTACGGTACAGAAGTCGTATCAGACTGGACACCTGTAAAAAGAGGAGTCCCCCAGGGATCAATTCTGGGACCAATATTATTTCTACTATATACTAACGACTTGCCAAAAGTACTGCCTCATACAATAGGCATGTTTGCGGATGATACGTCTATTGTGATTCACGCAAGAGATACGAATCATATGATTCAGGAAATAAGTGTGAGTCTTCTGCATCTGGAGGAATGGTATCGTTCTAACAATTTAAAACTAAGCGTTGAGAAGACAAAAATTGTAAAATTTTCACTAAGGAAAGAAGAAGATATCCAGATAAACTACAACGACACAATGTTAACCTCCTCGGAACAAGTTAAGTTTCTAGGTGTAGTGCTGGACTCCCGTATCAACTGGAAGGAACATATAGATATACATATATATATGTATATCTTGCAAAAAATCTGCACTCTTTTATTCATGCGCTTCGTATCATATCTACTTCGGTGAATGAGAGTACTGCTCTGGCGGCATACTACGGATACATCTACTCGAGAATAAAATATGGTATTTCGTTTTGGGGAAACTCTGTGGATGCACCCAGAATCTTTAAACTGCAAAAAACTTGTATACGTTCAATATTTAAGTTGCAGCGACGAGAATCGTGTGCAAACATCTTTAAAACAAAGAAACTACTTACAGTGCCGAGTATTTACATTTTTGAGTGCTTGTGCTTTGTTCGTAATAACTACAATGAGCTGTTCAGACAGTATGAGATTGATCATGAGTATGATACGCGGGGAAATAAAAGTGCGGCTCTAAAAATTCCTCAAACGGTGACAACATCGGTATATAAAGCAGTTGCGACTCAAATGTTAAAAATCTATAATCACTTACCGACTAAATATAAGGACTCACAATTAAGAACTTTTAGGTTATTAATTCGAGAACACTTGGCCACAAACGCATTTTATAATATACAAGATTATTTTTCGTGTAAAACTTTTAGTAACTTGTAAATGTAGGTCATATGTATATCTATTAAGTTATTCTTTGAGATCAATTTTATTTAAATAGGTATTTCCAATATACATATATATGTATATATATATGTATATATATAATATATATATATATACAGGATGTAACAGTGGGAACGCCGTGGCCTCTAGAATACCCTATATGTATTTATGTTATCAGATAGAACATTTTATTGTCTAAAAACCAGTATCGGGAATCTCTATGACTATCTGTACTAGTTTTTAAGTTATTTGCGTTTTTTTAGATAATTTAAGTGATCTAAATTTGTCTTTTGTAAGTGAACACCCAGTATATCTTTACATCGATGGATAGAAATATTATTATTCGAAGAAGTTGATTTTATATTGTCACAATTTACATGAAAACATAATTCCAAATAATAAAAATAAACTAAACAAAACAGCAGTAAATATTTTTGTATTTGGATTAAGAAAAAAATAAAATAAACGAAAAAACATAACAAAATAAACGAAAAAGTGCTAGCTTTCAACATAATTGCCATTTTCTTCAATACAGAAAATCACCCTCTGTTCAAATGCTGTTCTAACGTTCCTCAGCATATCTGGTGTTACTGAACTGAAGGCGTCTCTGGTTCT
The DNA here is from genome assembly GCA_023690525.1 of Holotrichia oblita. Classification (NCBI taxonomy): domain Eukaryota; kingdom Metazoa; phylum Arthropoda; class Insecta; order Coleoptera; family Scarabaeidae; genus Holotrichia; species Holotrichia oblita. The sequence goes on from CM043017.1 coordinate 65,575,391, forward strand.
CGTTTTCATATCCTCTGCTGTAGTGGACAATATATAGTACACGATCCCTTTTACATATCCCAATAGGAAAAAGTCCATACATGTTAAATCCAGAGATTTTGGTGGCTGATTGCACGGACCATCTGTTCCGATCCACCTATTAGAAAATTTCCTGTGAAGGTAGTTTTTAACGGACCGTTTAACATAGGCAGGAACGCCGTCTAATTGAAGCCACATCCGGTTTCTAATATTCAAGAGCATATTTTCCAAAAGGATCCAAAAGTCCTTTTTTAAGAATCTTAGAAATTCGTCTCCGTTTAGGTGTCTATTGAAGAAGTATGGTCCAATTACATAATCGCCTATAATGCCTCCAAACACGTTCAAACTCCAGCGATGCTGCCGATCCAAAGTACGAAAAAGATGGCGATTTTCGGTATCGTAATAATGAAAATAGTGACGGTTTACTAATCCAGTATTATGAAAAGTGGATTCATCGATAAATAAAACGTAATTAAAATGTTCTGTGTTTCTATCTTGGGGGCTCTTCTATGTGGGCTCTTGAGCCCACATGCAAAAATCAATTCGCCGTTCATAATCAAATTTTGATGGTATTGTAAGTGGTAGGGGTGGTATTTGTGTTTTTTTAGTATCCTAGATACGCTCACATGAGTTATATCTAATTCTTTGGCAATCCGTCGTGTGCTTTTATGCGGTTCTTCAGTGACTGCTGCCAATACCACGAATTCATTTTCTACGTCTACAGTCTTGTTCGCCTTTTGTATGCAACGCTCCCTGTGGCACGGAATCTATCCAACAAATTTTCAAATACCCTTTTATCTGGATGTTTTCGATTTGGGTACTTCTGCGAATACACCCGAGACGCAAGGAAGCAATTTTCCTGACACTCACCAATAACTAAAATCATATAAGTTTTTTCTTGCAACGAGTATGCCTTCATGATGTTAACAGCGTATACGTCAAATTGTCACTTTCCTGTGAGGATCCAACCTCCTAGATTAAATAATAACAACGGTACTTGCACGACCTGCAGAATGCTCGATAACTTTGAATATGGCATTCAATCAGCCAAAGGATCTACTATTTACGCTTTTCGTTTCATTTCTCAGAATTAAGTCATTTTCGAGATACTAAACTTTTCGTGCAACATTGCATTTTCAAAAAACCTGAAATATCTCATAAACTACAAAAATTAGACATAGGAAACCTTAAATAAAGTTGATCTAGATTTCAGTGTACAACTCAAAAATGCCATAAAATACAGGGTGTTCCATTAAGAAAAACGTAGCTTTGGTACATTGATAAGTTTTGAAATACCCTGTATATTGCCTACTATTTTTAAATTGCAGATCTAATCCACCTACATACATTCCAGTATGTAACTTTTCAAAAATTGTTACCATTTGACCAACAGACGCCATGGCGTTCCCACTGTTACACCCTGTATATATATATATTCGGTAACCATACAGTTCTGAGCCAAGTATAGTAAAACTTATTAACAATTCCTAGCCACAGTGACAAACCTAAGCCTGTATATTGGCTCAGGATTGTTTAACATGCTAGAATGCCTCTAGATGTCGTTAAGTTACACCTGACAACTTATGGAAATGGCTTGGTTTTGATAGAAATCTCAACAAAATAGTTCGTCATGTTTCCACCATCGAGCGCTCGTGTCGTCATTTGTATATTACTTGTATATGTGCCATAATATATATAGTTGTGAAAGCATAATCCTGAACCAGATGATGTTGCAACACTGTATGACTACGATTGTTATATGTATTTAACTTGGTATTATAGACTTTCATCTAAGAATGTCTCAAAGAACAAAAAGAATCCTTAACTTAGGAATAAACGGTGGCATGAAAGGTAAGTTTAATTGTATACACATTAGTTCACCTCAGAGCGGGCCATAGCAGTGTGAATTGCAACAGCGTATTCCCCCCTTCGCGTTGTAGCTTGCGTCTGGTGTCGACACTCATGCATACACAATTCAGTTGAATTTAAATCGAGCAAGAGTATGGTCGGTGATGTCGTGATCGACGAGCGATCTTGCGTGGCGCATGCCTACGCGTTGCGACATCGCACTGCATTCTATGCGTCTAGTGTAACTTCCCATGGCCCGCTCTGAGGTGAACAAATGTGTATAAGGTTATGTTTTTAAAACGCCATATAAGTTTGTGAGAATGAAATTTGACGATCATTTTCTAATTATCGTTCGTGTAAATTCTAAAAATGTAAGGTTGTAACAAATTTATGTTATAACGATCGCTGTTAAACATGATATCAAAGGTGTATTTTTAAAGTGTTAGAAATATAGATTGGTAAGTTACGTTTTTCCTATAGTTATTAAACACGCCCACATTTTTTAATAGCAACATAGTTCACGTTAGGTATCATTTGAAGGGTTGGTATTTATGTTCTCTTGATCGGATGAAGTCTATTGCTGTTTTATGGTTTTCACTTGTTACAGTTAATTGCATTAATTCTTTTCTTCGATTGTTATTCCTGAAAATGACGTTCTCTGAAATAAAATGCAGTTTGCTACTGTAATGGCAGTATTTCACTCTTTATACTACATACAGTAATGCATAATAAAGCGTACTGATATTTTTATATAAAATGTGCTTTTGTGTAAGAGTGGCTTAAATACGCTAATTTTAAGTACTATTGAAGAAAGCGAAAGAAATTCAGGTAAAATAAAAATAATATGCGATTGGTTAATCGGAGTCAACGAATCTCGCTGTTTACAAGCAATTGAAAATATATCGTGTAAGGTATTACAAGAAGATCCATATAACAGTTTAGAGAAGTCTGAAAATCGATTAACTCAAACATATTTGGAAATGCAGACAAACACAGGCACATCATTTTGCGATAAAAATAACGGGATTTTTATAATACCGTTTTATTAAAGCAGTCTTTACACAATATATTTCATAGTACTAATGGGCCAAATATTTTAAGCAATGATGAAGACAATAGTGACTATGAATCTGTTATTGACGATTCAATTGTCGATCCAGATTGGATCCCAGATGAAAGCAGCGGAAGTGCGTTTGAAGGCAGCATGACCAATGATGAGGTGATTATTTTGAAGTGTTGTCATGAATATTGAATCTGACTGTAAACGAAAATTTTTCAGTAGTACATTTTCTGAATTATATTACAGTAAATGACAATACTTCGTCTATTTCAAGTGATAAATCATTTCATTTAAAATAGGCTGTGAAAAGTGATAGATTATTTCAAAGAATGTTGATATCTCATACATATCAACATTTCTTCGGTAGGTACTTTATACCTCAATTTTTATTTACAGAGCTCTCTAAAATCAATTCCAACACCCATAAGCGAAGTTTATCCTGTAATGTCTCCCGTGACTGTTAGTAATATTCAGAATAACCCACATTTGACACAGAGAAGTAAGAGAATTTCCCTAATTAGAGTTAAAAGAAAGGAATTAATTAAAATAGTTTTAGTAGACTATAAATGTTATAAGTTCAAAAAATTTTTAAAGACTTGACTTAGAACATGCTATTAAAACATATTAATATTGAAATTGAAGACTTGAGAAAATTTTAAGTTAATCTTTTAACGGATTTCATAAAATTGTATTTAAAAAAAGTAGGTGCTTCCTCATAGAAGTCTAGGAATACATAATCAGTAAAAATAATACCAGCAATCTCTAATTATCATTTTGAATTTATTCGTTTTCTTAAAATTATTAAAACCATAAAATATAACTTTTACGTTAAAGGCAAATGTATCTCATAAAGAAAGCGCCGCGCATGTGGTTTCAATAAATTCTCAGAACTTGTTATTAAGATGTGTTAAATCAGTATTAAGTAGAACACTAAACACTTTAACCTACTGAACACCAAACAAGTTTTAACTAAAACACCGACGCGTTTCAACAGCAATGCTGTCATTATCAAGGCGATAATAAAACTGTTGTGGCGAGTTTTATTATCGCCTTGATAATGACAGCATTGCTGTTGAAATGCGTCGGTGTTTTAGTTAAAACTTGTTTGGTGTTCAGTGGGTTAAACTGTTTAGTGTTCTACTTCTGCACCAAGAGATCCAGTGAAGAACTTCGCAGTATTAAGTAACTTATGTTTGTATTTTATCATGTAATTGGCTTCCCACATATTCAGGTCATAACATCGATTTTTTTTACTAATTGAGCATCATCAAGTGGAAACTTATGTCCCGTTCTTTCTAAATGATATTCCAATGAAGATCTATCTGAATCAAAATTCTTAATATGATCTACTTATATGTTTTTTAAATCAAACTTCTAAATTTCTTCGAGTTTGGCCAATGTAAGGTTTATTCGAAGTTTTACATTTTATGTTATAAACACCAGACTGTTTATTATTGTCCAATATTTCCATGTTGTTGGCTAGTTTAAATTTTAAAACATGGGTATTGGAACTAGGTTAAATTTCTTAAAAAGTTTGGCAATTTTATTACACCACATTTTAATTTCAGTAATTCTACACTAATATTTTTTTTTATATTTTATTCAATTCTCATTAATGCACATTTATTAGTAGACGCGATATTTGAAAATATTTTTTCCCTGATTTGTTTATTATTCATATTTTGTGACCTCTTTCATTTCTTGTTGACTCGTCAACTGTAAAACATAGATTTGTAAAGTTCTATATTAAATAAAAGTGCTTACACTTGCACGAAAATGAAATATTCTGGTCGAGATGAAACAAGGTGACATAAAATTGGAATATCACGAATATAAAGAAAGTATGGAATTGCTGGCACTAACTACATTTTCAGTAATTTGGATTTTGTGCCCACAATGGAGGAGGGTCAAACAACTTAATGTAATTGTACTAACAAACTTTTATTCATAATATGCAATATTTCTTTGTGTTACATTATAGAAAGATATGGAATTTCCCTATTTAGAACAACATTGCCTTGAGAAAAACATTTACATTATAATATCTTGCATAAATTAAAAAAATAATCATTACTTATGTCACACAAATTAAATAAATCTAATCGCATGACATTGTATACGTTTATGTGCATCGGATTCAGATCCAGATATTTAGTTGTAGTTAAATGTATATATTCTCGGCGGCCTTACATTTGGGGTGGTTAAATGAAATCGCGGACTGGTGACAGCGATGCGTCACAGTCGGTAAATCACTGAACAGAGCTATTGTGAACGTAGCAATGGCGCCGCTATGGGTCGCTGTTCTCCTACCCATAAAATATACCCTCCTTCTCGTCAACGGAAAGCAACTATTGGATACCTACATCAAATATTCGTATATTTTATGTTATGATGTTTCGTATCTTATGTCCCGTGAATTAAAAACCGAAGTAAGGGATTGCTTATGTAAACTCTCCTTTGATTATCACACCCCATAGTAATGTATTCTTGTTTTGTCATATATATTTCACTCACGTTTATAATACTTACTCACAGACGGTATTTACTAAGTTTCGTTGATTTGTTGTCGAATTGTGTATTATCTACTGTAATATAAACACTTCAGTTATTAAATTGTTCTAAATATTTACGTTTGAAAGCATTTCTTAACACATCATGCATTAAATATATTAGATGTAAGGGACTAAAAAAAGGTCCTAAATTCTCACAAATACATATGTATGTATATTCACAGGCGACATGTTTCGTAGTTCAACACATCATCGGGCCAACACTAAAAGAGTCCCCACAACGATAAGAGTATACACGTTGAACAACACAATAGAATAGTGATACGAAATGTTAACAATAAAAAATAAAAAGGGGCGTAGGAGGCGTGCTGTTCCGTATATGTTTTACAACCGCCCACTCTAGATCTATCTCTTTTCTAGTTCGACTTACTCCCGCTAAATCACCTGTATATAAAGAGTTGTCGAAACATTAAAATAATTAAGATGTTCGGCTCATGACTTCAGAAAACAAAAAGGGTGAGGTACATATTACACAATAAAGGTGGCCTGCCGTGTCCCTGCCATGTCAGTGCTGTGCCCCTGCCTTGCGATTTTGATCGCCGGTAACCAGGCCCTGCCGCGCCCCTGCCGTGCCCCTGCCATGCCACTGCTGCACTGACTGACACTTACGTCACTTCTCTATAGCGTTCAGTTGTGACAATGGACGAGGAGGAGATGGAAGTTGGTATCGCGAGCGTTGCTTATTTATTGTTATAAAAGCCAAGGAAAAAACGGCAAAAAAGGTACTGGGTACATCCTTTATTTGGTGCGCGGGATGAGGAAGGAGAAATCCATACAATTTTCAATAGATTAAAAGATGACCCACTTATGTTTGTAAAATACTTTCGGATGAGCCATAACAAATTCCAATATTTATTAGATCAGCTTAAAGTTTAGAAGAAAAACTCAAAATGGAGGAAATGTATTCCAGCTGAGGAAAGACTTGGCTTGACTTTGAGGTAAGGAAAATTACATGAATAAAATAAAATACAGTGCATGATAGAAAAAGATATTGTTTAACAAGTTTTAGGCATAACCGTAGGCTATTTTAATTTCAGTAGTATTTTACTTTCAGGTATTTAGCTGCAGGGGATTCTCAAATATCTCTAAGTGTCAGCTACAGGACCGCACCGTCGCACTCCATCATAATTGCAACTTGCAAGGAACTTTGGAAAGTATTGTCTCCGGTCGTAATACAGCAGCCTACGGAAAAGGATTGGTTGAAAATAGCCCATGACTTTGAAAACATATGGCACCATTGGAGGAAGATTATGAATAGCTTCCTTACGTGATGGTGGGTGATGAAGCCTTTCCGTTAAAAGACTATTTACTCAGGCCCTACCCAAAAAACACTTGTAAAACACTGAGAAGCCAGGTAATTTACAATTACAGATTAAGTCGTGCCAGGCGCGTTGTAGAAAATGCTTTCGGTATTTTGACCCAAAGATTTAGAATTTCGTAGTGAAGGCGGGGCTCTGCTGCGAGTGACAGTTACGTCACCAGCTAATCGTGGGAACAATATGAATGATGAAAAAAATGATAAAAAGACAAACCAGGATGGACAGATTCATAAGAAAGACCAAGCAACGACTATGGAAGATTTCGAACGGAAGTTAGAAGAGGACGATCTCACTAGTCAGACTTGTTGGTGATATGTCGCACGATGTGGCGCCCAGAGCAACAGAAGATAATCCTATGGTCGACTCAGTCGGGGATGAAGACTTCGGATACAGCATCGTGCAAACGGAAAAGAAAAGGAAAAGAGGACCGCATTCACAGCAGTACACTCTGGGAACCTTCTATAAAGGAATGGAAATGGAAGAGGTTGAGAATATGCTGGCTAAGGTTGTGAAGAGGACGAAGGAGCTTAAGAAGTGGGTTAATGACAGCCCTAAAACAAGAGTAGAAATCAAACAGGTGGCTAGAGAACTGGACTCTTTGGTGGACAACTTGGAGAAACGTATTTTCCGATACAAACAAAACCACTCATATCTGGCAGGTATGAGACGACTTAATGACGACGGAGACTATGCGATACTCTTGAACATAAACGAGAGTGAGCACCTAATGCTACTGTACCCGGATTTGAAGGATATTATCAGCAAAAACGAAGGGTAAATTGATTACATTATTAAAACGGTGGCAATGCGAACAAAAAGCATGGAAACATCTCAGGTCTCGACCGCCATGTATGTCCTACCTACGAGGATATACAAAGAGGGGGTCACTAACACGGAAGAGATCTACGGCACGCTATTGGAGCTCAAGAGCGTCATGCAGATACACCCTACGGGGAGATTAAGCCTGATACTAAGTCTGAGTCATGATTATCTCAGGAAATTGTCTGAATACATCTTCGCCAATTCTGGCCTAAACATCATGCTACTAGTGGAACCTAAAATTTGTCAGAAAATGGCAACAAAAAGCAGTACACCGAAATCCCATACAGACAAGTTAGTAATAAAAACGGCGGGCAATACATATGCCGATCTGCTTAAAACAGTGAAAGGCAAGGTTAACCTAAGTGAAGTGGGAGTAAAAGTGGAAACCATGAGAAAGACCATCGTGGGCGACCTGATGTTGGAGATAGAAGGAAGCAAGCAAAAGGCTGGCGCATTTAAGGAGGCAATTAGCAAAGGGACTAGCAATGAAGTAAGAATCGCCAATAACAGAACCACGCTGCACATACTAGATATAGATGCTGCAACAACAAAGGAAGAAGTAGGGGATACAATCAAGAATTTCCTCTCAGGGACTGTGCAGGATATTGCAGTCAAATCTATGAGACCAAGCAAAGATGGTAACCAGATAGCGACTGTGCAGGCTAGCAGAGTGGACGCTAACAAGCTGGTTAAGGCCGGGCGAGTTAAAATCGGATGGGTAAGCTGCAGGGTACGAGAAAGGATAAAGATCCTCAGATGCTATAGATGCCTAGAGTTCGGGCATAGCTCCAAGGACTGCCAGGGACCTGATCGGTCAACTTTGTGTATCAACTGCGCTCAACCGGGACACAATGCCAAGGACTGCAAGGAAACTCATCACTGTTCCACGTGCAACTCTAAAGATCACCGTTCGGATACAACCAAATGCCCGAAATTCCGGCAATTATTAAGAGAACAGAGGAGGTCACATACATCAAACAAAGATGCCAAGAAATATTAACACCAAGAAACTCAAGATCCTACAGGTTAATCTTGGTAGGTCAAGGATCGCGCATGAGATAGTATATGCTGAGGCGTGCACAAGGGACATAGACATCGTGATTATCAGCGAGCCAAATAAGAAAATCGCACTACAAAATAACTACATACTGGACAATAAAAACAATGTTGCCGTTTATACAAGGAACAAAAACTCGGGAATCCGTGGACACATAAAGGGCAATGGATACGTGTGCCTGAAATGGAGATCATGGTGCCTCTGCGCCTGCTACTGTTCTCCCAACATTGATTTTCAAGCATTCCAAGCGCTCCATTCCATTACATCCGAACTAAGGCTTATGCCGCTGGAGGCTATCATCGCTAGGGACTTTAACTCTAAAGCATTCATGAGGGGTTCTCCAGTTACCGATAAACGTGGCGAACATCTTATGGAATGGGCGGCAGAATTTGGACTCAGCGTTATGAATACTGGAAATACCCCCACGTTTGAAAGGGACTAGTAAGTCGTTCATCGACATCACTTGGGCGACAGAAAACATAACAAATGAAGTTCACAATTGGGAGGTGATCACCGGCGAATTCTATACAGATCACAATTATATCTACTTTGAAATAGGAAAACGTAACAAAACCCAGAAAGGACAACGGCGCATTCTGAGCGCCTAATTAAAAACAGGCTTGAAGAAGAATTTGACAAGGTGGGTGGACTGTCAAAGAACCAATTTGGATTTGTTAAAGACAAATCAACGACTCATGCCATAAAAGAGGTTATTAAAACAGTGAAGGAGTCTAAAGAAAAGTGGGTAGCAATGATAGCGCTTGACGTCAAAAATGCCTTTAACTGAGCCTCGGCCTCAGCCGAATAATTAGCGAACTGAAGAGAAGAAAGATACCCAAGTACCTCATAAATATTGTGGAGGACTATTGCTGCTCGAGGAAAATCTAGCTTTCTTCCAAGGATAGTACGGATGTAAATGCTGGTGTTCCGCAGGGCTCGGTCCTGGGGCCGACTCTGTGGAACATCGTATATGACCAAGTGCTGCACCTAGAATTTGAGAATGGAATCCGCAGTATAGCATATGCTGATGATCTTGCGCTATTGATTGAAGCAGAAGACCAAAGGGAGTTAATGTTCAGAGCCAACGAAGCTCTGGAAACCATTGCGGAGTGGATGGAAAGGAATGAATTGCAGCTAGCACCGGAGAAAACCGAGGCAGTCATCCTTAAAGGCCCTTACAAACGAGCTTGCATTAACTTCGTCGTGCTGGGGAAGGTCATTGCCCCCAACAAACACATGAAATATCTGGGAGTAACGCTGGATGGATGCTTAAAATCTTGCCCAACATCAGAGGCCCCAGCAGCAAAAGAAGGGAGATCCTGTATGGGGTAATTCAATCCCAGGTCCCATACGCCATTCCGGCTTGGAAAACTGTACTGAATAATAAGAAACATAGAGAGGCACTCGAAAAGCTACAAACAAGAACCATACTGAGAGTGACAAGTGCATACAGAACGGTGTCTACCAACGCGGCACAGGTAATTGCAGGCATACCTCCAATCTCCCTTCTCGCGGAGGAACAAACTAGAGTGATCGTTTCCAAAAGTGTCCAACCCATAAGATCTAGAACCCAAGAAAGGGAACTACCAATAATAAGTTGGCAGAAGAAGTGGGAGAAGCTGGAATCTACAGCTACTTGACCAAAACTTTAATTGAAGATATAAGACCTGTAACGGTTATACCGTTACTTTTGAACCGTCCTGTATTTCATCGCAATAATTTTTGTACTTGCGCGATGAGTATCCGGGTTGACTTGGTAAGTTAAGTCAAATAAATTCTTCTTCTTCTCTCTTGGCGCTGCAAGCTCCACTGTCTCTTCCGGACGAGTACATCAGTCTTCGATTCGGTTAGTATCTTTTATAATTTCCTTTTCTTAATTATCTTTGTTAACTTTAACTGAGAGTATATACACTCATTTTTGTTTTGAAATAGGATATTATCTGGTAGATCATTTCTTGGAGGTTTTGGTAGAAATAAATTTAACCGTTTTTTCTCGTACGAAACATTTTCTGGTTTTCGTTTGTCGTGTTTGTAGGTTAAATTTTCCACGAGGTCGGTCAATGAGTGTTCCATACCTTCCAAAGAGTCCAGAACATTGTAACATTGCCCGGGAGAAAGACAGTGTGGGCTAGAGAACTAGAGAGAGAGGCTAAGCACGTATCCTGCGTCGCAGGGTTTTTCGTTAAGAAGTAAAACAAGGTTAGGCCTTTTTAAATTGGTTTTTTTTTTATTTCGATTATAATATATGTAAAATCAAATCTTGCATAAATTGTGCTAATTGGGTTTTCGTTTAAAAAGCGTAAAGATAAAATCATTGTATAAATACCAGCTGTTTAGAATCACGTCAATTTAAAATTTTAGGTTTTTCTCATGTTTTTTTTTGTGTCTTTTGCACTGTACTCACAAATATAATTTTTTTATTTATAAGTATCAGTTTATCTGCGATTGATTTAATAATATATACATACATTCAGACTGTTTCATCATTGTATTTTATTTAATTAGTTTAAATTATTCTTGTAATTAAAAAAAAAGTAAACTTTTCTTAAATGTTTAAAATTTAAACCGTTTATTTATTGTAAAATTTCAAAGTTATTTAAAATTGTAAATTGTTAATGTTCTAATTTTCTTTTAAATAGTTTTGTAATAAACATTGTTATTAGTTAATTAGTGTTTCCTATATTTATTCTCACTACACGCACCTAGCTTGAGAGCTCATGTTACTATCGAGGAATATGCACCCCTATTTAAAAATTTGCATATTGGCGCCCTGTTTTTTTTAAGCCTCGTAACTCGCTGAGGTTTGGGTGATCTAATTTTCATTTTTAAATTTTAAAAGCTGATAAAGTTGTTATACTGAAGTGGCGAACCCAACGTTTGGGGCCTTTAGTTACCTTGGGATGCTAGTGTGTGCAGGGTGAAATAAATAAAGTAAAGTACAGTGCAAGCAGCTTCACTGATGTTTTTCTATAATTGTTTGATTTTTGTGAATTCAAAGTTTTTTGACCATGGACGTGAATTGTTTGAAATCCACAGAGGTGGAATATGAAATTAAGATTCGTGGGGTAGAACCAATGGGTGTTCTCGATCTTAAACGTAAAACTTTAAGGGGTCTATTAAATCAAGAACGCGAAAACCGTAGCTTTTTCACGATTTCAAATCCATTTATTTTTACCGAAGATGAGAAAAAGGTTAGGGAAAATTTAGCTGATGTTAAACAAGCAATTACCGAGGTCGTTGTTCCGGTTGTGACAAGCGCCCGTGAACGAATTTCTTCACGGTTAACTCATTTAGCTGGGCGTATTCATCGCATGAATGCGGAAAATGTCGATCAGCGAGGTATCGTTTCCACTCTTCTCGGTGAACTTCTCATTTTGGAAGCCGATTTCGCGGAGAAAGTCAAACCACCATCTTCTACTCTTCGCGACGCAGAAGCTTTTCAGTTTGGCATGGGAGGTCCTCAACTTTCCCCCATTTTGCCACATCAATCTACCTCTTCTGTCAAGCCCGTCTTACCATACAAATGGGGTCTTTCTTTTACGGGTTTAAGTTCCCAAGAATCGGTGATTTCTTTCTTGGAAAAAATTGAGTCTTTAAGGGTATCTCGGAGAGTCTCGAAACATGATCTTTTTATTTCGGCTGGAGATCTCTTTAAAGCCCAAGCTTGGACTTGGTACAATACCAATAGAAGTAGGTTTTCGGATTGGGACGATTTGGTTCAGAAACTTCGTCAAGATTTTCTACCATATAATTACGACGACGACCTATTGGAGGAAATTAGTCATAGAACTCAGGGTCAAGACGAAAAGTCTACATTGTTCATTTGCGCGATGGAAGGTCTTTACAATCGCTTGTCAAGAAAACCAGACGAACAAACCATAGTAAATAGAATTCGGCGGAATCTATTGCCGCAGTACGTCTCGCAGTTAGCTTTGCATGAAATTACCACCATTTCTCAACTAACTGAGTTAACAAGAAAACTAGAAGAGTCAAACTCTTGGTCAACGCGCTATAAACCTCCTTCATCTCGTAAAAGTCAATTACTAGAACCTGATCTTAGCTTTTATCCAAATACTTCGTCCAAGCCAGTCTCCAGAAATATTTGTACTAACACCACAAGTTGTTGGAATTGTCATAAATCCGGCCATAATTATCAAAGTTGTCGTTTTCCTCGGCAGACGTTCTGTTACGGTTGTGGAGCTCAAAACACTATTAAGTCTAAATGTCAAAAGTGTTCAAAAAAACTCCTCTTCAGGTGGCAAGTCGCTGGACCCTGCCGCTTCAACTTCCCAAATCAAGGACAAGTCCAAAGGGAGCCAATAAACTGGGAAAACTGGCTTCAGTCCGTCGAACGATTTTATAAAACCGGCTTTATCGACCACCATAGTTCCAAACCGATTTCGACTCCACCTACCTTATCTAAACCTCGAACAAATTTCTTTCCGCGCTTCACCCCGTTATTTAGACGATCAAATGATTCGTTGGTACCTTCGTCTTGTCCGATGTTTACCCAAAAACCAAACGATAACCGTCCGTATTTTAGTGTGAGTATCTTGGGTCAAAATTTCCTTGCTTTAATAGATAGTGGAAGTTGTTCCAGTATCTTAGGCTCAGCTGGGTTACGTTTTTTAGATAATTGGAATGTACCTTTGAAAACTGATAGCAATTTGCAAGTAAGTACAGCAGATGGCTCAGTGCAGACATGTATAGGGTATTTGGATTTACCAATTAGGGTAAATAACGTTGTAAAAGAGATAAAAATTTTAGTTATTCCTTCCGTTGCACACCAATTAATATTGGGTGTAGATTTTTTAGAGTCTTTTGTGTTTACTGTTAACTTTTCAAATTTATCTTATTTTCCTCCGTTGTGTGCAGTAAACAATATCTGTTCCTATCAGGAACTTTGCGACACAGAAAAGGCAGACTTGGAGATAGTAGCACGTTCATTTAAAGAGATAGGCCCGGAAAATTCTTTAGGTAAAACTGATTTAATTTCCCATCACATTGATACGGGTAACGCACCTCCGATCAAACAGCGTCAATATCCCCTATCACCAGCTATGAGGGAACATTTAAATAAAGAAATCGATGAAATGTTGCGTTTGGGAATTATTCAACCTTCAAAATCTCCGTGGTGTAGTTCCCTTTGGTTAGTGAAAAAACCAAATGGAAAATACCGTGTTTGCTTTGATGGTCGTAAGTTGAATTCTGTCACCGTTTCCGATGCCTACCCAATGCCATTAATAGACTCTATTATTACCAAGATCCGTGATGCACGCTACTTATCTTCCATAGACCTACAACAAGCTTTTTCCAAATTCCCTCGATCAAGAATCTCGACCGAAAACTGCTTTTGCTATTCAAGGGAGAGGTCTCTTTGAATTTTGCCGAATGCCGTTTGGGTTGTCATGTAGTCCCCAAGCAACGTGTCGTTTAATGGACAAGGTAATAGGTCCCTCATTGGAGCCTTATGTGTTTTATTATCTTGACGATATAAGTATCTGTACACCGGATTTCGAGACACATTTAATTGTTTTGAGAAAGGTTTTCGAGCGGTTACAATATGCTAAGTTAACTGTAAATTATGAAAAGTGTCATTTTTGTCGCCCGTCACTAAAATTCTTAGGTTTCATTGTCGATCAGGAAGGTCTATGGACTGATCCTGCAAAAGTTTCTGCCATTGTCGACTATCCGATACCAAAAACAACAACTCAGATTAAAAGACTCATAGGTCTTGTAGGTTACTATAGACGGTTTCTAAAGAATTTCTCTGCACTTTCTAGCCCTATTACCGACTTGCTACGTGGTAGAAAGAAAGGTCAGCCCATAATTTCGACTCCTGAGCTGACAAAGCTTTTCACGAGATTAAAACGGCACTTACAACTGCCCCTGTTTTGGCTAGCCCCGATTTTTCTCAACCATTCATTATTAACTGCGATGCTTCCGACACTAGTGTGGGTGCGGTTCTTTATCAAGCTGCAGATGGTATTGAACATCCCGTTGCTTACGCTAGTAAGAATCTAAACGCCGCTCAGCGTAAATATTCTACAACTGAAAAGGAACTTTTAGCAGTGATATTTGCCGTGGAGAAATTTCGTAGCTATGTGGAAGGTACACGGTTTACTGTGACAACAGATCATGCATCTCTTGTGTGGCTTCATAATCTTTCTAACCCCACCGGTAGATTAGCTCGTTGGGCTATTCGTCTCTCCCAATTCGACTTTGCCATTCAACATCGAAAAGGTTCTCTTAATGTAGTCGCGGACGCTTTGTCACGAACAAATAACGAAGTAGCCGTCCTTGATTTCTCAAAGTTGAAAACTGATCAATGGTATAGAGACATGGTAGCTAAGGTGCAGAAAAATCCTGAGAAATTTCCTTCGTTTCGGGTTGAAAACGACTACCTTTATAAACATATTTTAAGTCGAAACCCTGTAAGTAGTAACCTTTGTGACTGGAAAATTGTTGTGCCGACTCCTCATCGTCAAGAGATTCTTCGTATGTATCACGATGCAGAGACAGCTGCTCATTTGGGTGTATCTAAAACATTCTATAGGATTTTCCAGTTGTATTATTGGCCTCGTATGCGGCATGACGTTTGTAACTATATTAAAAGGTGTAAAATTTGTGCCTCCTGTAAGTCATCGAATTTACCAAAAGCAGGTTTGATGGGTTCTTATAAAAATATCAACTTCCCATTCCAATTAATATCAGCCGATTTACTTGGACCTTATCCGCGTTCGCAAAATGGAAATCAATATCTTTTAGTAGTGGTAGATTGGTTTACGAAATATTGCGTAGTTCATCCTCTGGCAAGAGCCACTTCAAAAGCTATCATTAAATTTTTAGAAAATCAAGTTTTCCTGGTCTATGGTGTCCCTCAGATCTTCGTGTGTGATAATGGATCCCAATTTAGCAGTTCGGAGTTTCAAAATCTTATGAAAGAATATAAGGTGCAGAAAATTTGGTATAATGCGCGCTATCATCCCCAAATTAATGCAACAGAAAGACAAAACCGTGTTATTGTAACAGCTATTCGATCATATGTTGGACAGAATCACCGAACTTGGGACAAATCAATCCACAAAGTTGCACAAGCCCTTAGACTTGCGAAACATGATGTTACTCATTATTCTCCAGCTTTCTTAACTTTCGCTAGGAATATCCCTGTTAGTGGTGATTACTATGGTAGTATTTCGGACAATGCTCATAATATAATTTCCATTTCCGATAAGAATTCAAGAATTAATGACATACAAAATTTACCTGAACTTTTTAATGATGTTAGAAATAAAATACACGATGCATATGTTAAGAATGCTAAGTCTTATAATCTCAGAAGACGTGAGTCTCGTTTCAAGGTGGGAGACAAAGTTTGGAAAGCAAGTTATGTGTTGTCAAGTGCGGCGGATTCCTTCGCTGCAAAACTCGCTCCCAAATATATTCCGGCTACTGTTCATAAAGTAATATCTCCCTTGGTTTACAGTTTGTTAGATCAGGATGGCCACGATATTGGAAATTGGCATGTAAAAGATCTAAAAGAAAGAATAGAGAAGGGTAGCTATCGTGCCTAAGTTTTCCTCCCCTATTGTGTTTCCTTTTTTTTCCGAGGCTCAGTGTTGTGTGTAAGTCGTTGCGATGAGTCCCGCAACGTGAAATTTGTCTAACCTTTTTTCCTTCCCTTGTTTCATCGAGGTTGCTAGGGTTAGTTACGTATATTGTTGTCTCTTATATATCTTTCATCATGTTTTTAGCCCTGTAGGCGGGGGCATTGAGAATACCCCTAACGTAAGAATCCGCGTCCTGTAAGAGGCAGCTAAGTTGTTCAAATGTTTCCTCACAAACTCATGTTTTTAGCCCTGTAGGTAGGGGCTGATAGAATTCCCCTAACGTACAAACCGCGTGCTGTACGAAGCAGCTAAGTTGTTCAAATGTTTCCCTAGAAACGCATGTTTTTAGGCCTGTAGGCGGGGGTAATGAGAATTCCCCTAACGTACAAACCGCGTGCTGTAAGAGGTAGCTAAGTTGTTCAAATGTTTCCCTAGAAACGCATGTTTTAGCCCTTTCATTTTTTCTGTAGATCTCTGAAATATTTCTCATGTTAAATCCATCAAAAATGGTTATCTTTGTTAATGTCAACATTTTAACAAATAAATTGTGAGTCTCCGTGTAGTAATTTTCCTTACCTTAATTATTCCTTATAACCCTGTCATTTTTCGTGTTAGAAATGTAAATATGGTTGTCTATGTTAAGTACATAGTCCTCTCATATGCCCATTTTCCCTCCGTGTAAAAGACCTTTAGAAAAAATATACTCATCTGGGTAGGTTCATTCCCTGATGAGTGAGTTTTGAAGCGAGGGTTTCAATTGCCTTGATTGTGTTTTAATTTCATCGACCAATATGAAAAAAGAGGTTATTTTCGTGGAAAACTGAGGAATTTACGTATACTGAATATTTTTGGGTATTTTCAATGAATTGACATCTGTATTGGTTAATGAAGTATTTTTAATGTCTGTTATTTTCTAACACAAACGCTACCGTCTTACTACACGTCTCTATACCTAAGATCACGATCTTACGTATCTATAACGTCTGGTCTATTTCTTTCTGGTGACATAAATACGACAATTTAAATTAATTTATCTAATATTGCAAAATTACCGAATACGAAAAACAATATCTGTACATGTTCTGTCACTGAAGCTGGGTCCGTGGTATATCGTTCAAAATGACATTTACATATCTTTTAAAATACCGATTATGACTTTATCGATTATGACTTGTTTAAAATTATTAATCCAAAGTTAGGATTTGCAATTAATTAGTGCGGTTTTATTTATCTGCTGTTTTTCTTTGGGTTGTTATATCCCTGACTGCCTAATTTCTTAGAATGTATAATCAAGCTCTTATGTTTATATGAGCATATCTTTCAATTTCACATTCGAAATTAGTGGATTTTGCCTTTCGTAATTTTTTATCTTTGATTCTATTAATGAATAGAATGTATCTTGGCGTGTGCCGTTTCTTGCCTCGACAGTTCGAGGTGTTTGCTTTTTGAAGCAGTGTTGTATCTGGTTTCGAAAAGAGTTCGAACCGATTTATTTTTTCTTATCGTTTCCGTATGATGTTACGGGTCTGTGCTCATGTGAAGCATTTGTTTTCCAAGTTTGAAGTTTTGACTGATCAGAGTCAAGTTTTTTTTCGAGTATAGCTCGAATATGTATCTATCGATTTTAACATATATCTACCGTTCTTTACGAATTTATACCAATTTTGACATACCTGATTTTGACAAAGTTTGACAAATATTTTTATTTTTAATTTTTACAACCTATCCCACCCGTTCGATAATGAACAAGTGTTTGCCAGGCATTAGGTTCGAGTTTGATGATTCTATATTTGACCGCCTGTATGATGCCAAAGGTGTATATGGACCAACATTGACCTTTGTGTTGTGTTCCATACTCTGTTGGTAGGATGCGTTTGTCCGAGCGTCGTGGAAGGCGAACGTTCAATTCCTTTTTGTTTCTTTGTTTCGGACTAGGGATTTGCCTCTGTTTGTTTACTTTTTTTTGTTTTCGAATTTTAGTTAGATTTGGTACAACTATTCGTTTCTTCGTTGTGTGTTGTTCTATGATCTAATATACCGAGGGCATTGTTATTGTAAGACCGCAGTTATTAGTATCAACTTTTCCCTGCTTCGTACCTATCTAATTAAATTCTTTTAGTACGTAATTCGTTACGCTACGGCTCCCTTTATTCGTTTTATTAACTTAAATATTTGCAACCCCTTGCATTAGCAAGTTTCAGATTTTTAGAATTCTCTCAACCCTGTTGGTTTGTGTAAATTTGTTTTGGTAGAAACATTTTAGTTTGGTTATGAATAAGTTTATGAGTTTGAGTTTGGAAAGTTTTCTTTCTTTATGGAATCTTTGAGTTTTCCTGATTATAGGGATTATTTTACGATTTTTGAGAATCACTGATAAACATTATTTTCCTGGAGCAAGGTTCCAATTTAGTTCTTTTCGAAAAACGTTATTGTTTAGTTTGGATATTTGATCACACCAAGTTCCTTCCTTGTATATACTGGGTGATGCGTACTCAGGGTTGAATTGAGATAGCTTTTAGTTTCAAGACTAGCCCTGTTTTTTGTTTTTTTTTAACAAGAAAAAATTTTTCCTGCGAAAATTTTTTCTACCGGGGGGAGGTAGAGTGTAACGGTTATACCGTTACTTTTGAACCGTCCTGTATTTCATCGCAATAATTTTTGTATTTGCGCCATGAGTATCCGGGTTGACTTGGTAAGTTAAGTCAAATAAATTCCTTCTTCTCTCTCTTGGCGCTGCAAGCTCCACTGTCTCTTCCGGACGAGTACATCAGTCTTCGATTCGGTTAGTATCTTTTATAATTTCCTTTTCTTAATTATCTTTGTTAACTTTAACTGAGAGTATATACACTCATTTTTGTTTTGAAATAGGATATTATCTGGTAGATCATTTCTTGGAGGTTTTGGTAGAAATAAATTTAACCGTTTTTTCTCGTACGAAACATTTTCTGGTTTTCGTTTGTCGTGTTTGTAGGTTAAATTTTCCACGAGGTCGGTCAATGAGTGTTCCATACCTTCCAAAGAGTCCAGAACATTGTAACATTGCCCGGGAGAAAGACAGTGTGGGAGAGAGAACTAGAGAGAGAGGCTAAGCACGTATCCTGCGTCGCAGGGTTTTTCGTTAAGAAGTAAAACAAGGTTAGGCCTTTTTAAATTGGTTTTTTTTTATTTCGATTAAAATATATGTAAAATCAAATCTTGCATAACTTGTGCTAATTGGGTTTTCGTTTAAAAAGCGTAAAGATAAAATCATTGTATAAATACCAGCTGTTTAGAATCACGTCAAGTTAAAATTTTAGGTTTTTCTCATGTTTTTTTTTGTGTCTTTGGCACTGTACTCACAAATATAATTTTTTTATTTATAAGTATAAGTTTATCTGCTATTGATTTAATAATATATACATACATTCAGACTGTTTCATCATTGTATTTTATTTAATTAGTTTAAATTATTCTTGTAATTAAAAAAAAAAACTTTTCCTAAATGTTTAAAATTTAAACCGTTTATTTATTGTAAAATTTCAAAGTTATTTAAAATTGTAAATTGTTAATGTTCTAATTTTCTTTTAAATAGTTTTGTACTAAACATTGTTATTAGTTAATTAGTGTTTCCTTTAGTTATTCTCACTACACGCACCTAGCTTGAGAGCTCATGTTACTATCGGGGAATATGCACCCCTATTTAAAAATTTGCATATTGGCGCCCTGTTTTTTTTTAAGCCTCGTAACTCGCTGAGGTTTGGGTGATTTAATTTTCATTTTTAAATTTTAAAAGCTGATAAAGTTGTTATAGACCATGGGTGACATGTAAATTTAGAAGGGTAGACTACTACGTGACGCAGTTTCTCTCGGGCCACGGAAACTTCAGAAGTTACCTCCATAGATTCAAGTTGACGGAAAGTGACTCATGTGTAGACTGCGGTATGATTGACACGCCCGAGCACGTTGTGTTTGAATGCGATAGATGGACTAGGAGAAGGATAGCCCTAGCAAAAGAGCTACAGTGTAGTATCGGTAAACATAATGTAATTGACATAATGCTAAAGAATGAAACCAACTGGAGGCTAGTATGTAACTACATAAGAGATATAATGAGAGCAAAAGAGACAAAATAAAGAGGATAGTATGAAAGATAAGAGACACCTGTGCTCGCCGATGTATGCCAAAAGCAGTTCCAGCGTTCATAGGAGAAGTATGGGGGGGTTTTTAGTGGGTATGCCAAGTCTGGCGAGTCCCACACTATCGGCCAATGACATCCAGGTCCGACGTCCATAAAGGATTTTCCCCCGACAAAAAAAAGGTAAATTCTAACCTTGATACCACTTGCTATTTTCGTTATAATTAGATCAAATGAATCGAAATATAAGTAAAATAAGTGCTATAATAGATCATACATGTAACACATTTTTTGAACAATTTTTAATGAATGTAATATTTATGATAAATAAGTATAATGGAATCCTAATAGTTAATTTACATTTTACTTCTGCTTTAAACGCGACTAATATATTTACCAACACGTAGCTATAGTAGTAGAGCAACATCGTAGCTTTGTGTCTCTTCCGCTCAAACTTTCGGTCTATATGTTGAAAACTTTAAAAATCATTTATTGTTGTACTGTTGAATGTAGCATGCCATAGGGCAGGTATGCACATTATAGAGTTGGTGACAATTATCATTTAACAATGTAAAATATGATGGATTCACAAAAACTTCTGCCGAAACTTTTAAATATAGTGACCCTGAGTTTGTAAAAACTAGTCACTTATAAGCGAACACCAGCATGTGCAGAATCGCCCAATCTTGCGCCGTAGCCCTATCCAAAGTTTGCACAATTTTTCAACAGAAAAGCATTTTAATATATTTTGTCGTTTCGGAAATATTCATAACAATTTCAAAGTCGCTCAACCTTTAAAATGTGCTGTAGGCCGAACTTAACCGCCGTTAGCAGAGTGCATAGTTTTTATATCAAGTTAGTTTTATGTGACTTAAATATACTGTTTGGTAAATGACGACCTATACATTCCATTAATTCACTAGCAAATTCTTGTATAACAGGTGACGTCGGATAACATTGATTTCATTTGTAATATGTAATTTGGAACATCTTAAGTTTCTGGATTTATTCACAAACCCATTCAGTTTTAAATATCTCGAAAGAAAATAGCTCGTAGCTGGCAGATTTCGGGATCTTACTAGCCACTGACATTATGACTGTTTTTAAAGGAGTTTGTTTGGAAAAGATTCTGTTAAACGTCCATGCTTATTCTTACCGTATGACTTGTCGCTCCTTCTTACTGGAAGCAGTAACGTCCTATTACTTTTTTTAATAAGAGGTAAAAAGAATGTATGCAGCACTTGAACTCTCCACAGAAAATGAAGCCCAATTATTCTAGACAATGAAATGGCTGGTGACATTTTACATTTTTCTCATACTTCGCTCAAATCAAGGATAGAAATTCCTCAGTTCGTAAATCCCTCAAAGTTTAAGGGTAGTTTTTAGGGTAAACCTATATAAAACGATATGCACTTACAGAACATTTAATTTTTTTCTTTAGATCGTTCTCTTAACTTCTTAACACTTCGAACTTCAGTGTAGAACTCGAATTTATATTATGTCGATGTCGATGAATAAATGTTGTTGACTGTCACATTTCAACGAGATCATTGAAGAAGGTATTACTTCTAAGCTGTCCACACAATACTGTATTTAACGGGTCGATGGCCGCAGTGGTTAGGCGGCTGACTATTGTTGTGAGAGGACGATAGCTGCCGGGGTTCAATTCTCTGGAGGGACGGTGACATTTTTTCAGAGAGTTTAATCCCGGATCGACTTGCCATTCTCTGTTGGGAGCAAAGTGATTAACAGCGCGGCATCATAAAAGGCGGTATGATGCTGTCACAACGCCATTTAAACACAACTTACACACACTAAACTATACCGCCAGACAAGTAATACAGCTTACGGAGTCACTGCAACTAAGCACCCACCACACATTAAAAAAAATATATATATATATATTGTAATGTGAAATTTGATTTATAATAAAATCAAGACAATGTGAGTTTTACTCTTTAAATTAAAATTTGGGGTTTAAACAAATTAATCTCAGGGGTTTGTGAATTCTTTGCTCTACAGCGGGTGTAGAGAACAGAATACGAGAGCTTATCGTACGTTGAACAAAATACCCAAGTAAAAAAAAAATTCTAAGTTAAAAAAAAAATTTTTACAAGACAAAAAGATGTTTTACAAAAAAAAATAATTTTATTTTCTTCAATAAACCTATAAAAAAATTAGTTTACAGTGTGCAGAATGGCGTGGCAAGCACCACAACTAAATTATTACCTATAAAGACCCTTTTTGGTAGTTTTGAAATTTTTCCAACTTTTAGTTGGGACTTAGAAAATTTCTGTATATAAAAAAAAATTAAATTTTTAAATTTTTCAAATATTAATTTGGACTAAAAAAAAGAATTTACTGTTTTAAAGAGAAAATATTAATTCTTAAAATTTTTGACCTTAAAATTAAATTAAAATTAAATTACCTTATCTTACGTGTGTGAGTGTGTGTGTGTTATTTTGGAAGCTTCTGTCTTCGCGCGCCTATAGACGGATGGTGGATGGAGAGACGTCTTTTTCGTAGGGGTAATTAAATTCGGTAGAAGTTTTGGATGTTTATAAGTACTTATTCGAAGATGATCGTTGATTTGGGCCCACGGTGCACCGGGGTAATTTTAATAAATTTTACGTAGAAAATTAAACGCTCTGTTCGACGATAAAATGCAAAAAGCGGAAGTTTGTTGCTCTCGCACGGCTTTTTATAGGTGATTCGCAATTGTCTCTAAATTTCATCAGAAATACCTTTTGATAGTCATCTGTCAATCACGGCAATCAACGATCGTTGATGGATTAATTTATGCGCGTCCGGTCGGAATTTTGTTGTATACAGGGTCACCGAAAAGTTGTAGATTTTAATTACCACCTACTTTTTGTTCTTTAAATGCCCCTAACTGGCTGGTCTTTCTTCTTGTGTGTGTGGAATTTAATTGTGTGATTTTGTTACAATATTGGTGTGTATTTGTGTACCAAATAAATGATTTGAAATTAATTAATTACCTTATAAAATATGATGGTCATTATTGTGGTGCATTTAACATCTTTCTGTCTTTGTCGTTGGCTGGACTTAACATAAGATCTCTGCTGAGCAACACCCCCTTCTGCGTCAGATGGCTACTGAGGCAAATCATGACATCGACTCGCACATATGCAAGGAAAATACCGATGGTGCCAACTTGAAGAGTTGCGCCTCCTCTATCATTTGATAGTGTTGACTTGGATTTAAATGAGTTAATTTTAAACAAATACCTCGCATGTGTGCAATCGTGTTAATGTTACATATTTTATAAAATAGAATTAAATTAAATTGAAGAAATACACAGATCAGCTAGTTGGTTATAGTTTAATGAATATTCAATTAATTTAGTGTTTTTTTTTTTTTTTTAGATTACCTACAGCTGGATCATCTGTCAACTGACAAGTGGAATTGTAAACATTGACTATAACATTACAATATATATATATTGGATTAAATAGCTTTATTGTTTTAATTTCAAGTACATACATCAACAACAACTAAATTACCTTCCGCCAGACGACTAGAATGCGTTTGCTTTTTCGTTTGCGGTAAGACGCTTCCTTATTAATTAACAGCATAATATTTAGTAGTAAGTACTAAGCTAAATATAGAGCACAAGAACGTATTTTATGGGAGTAAATGCTTCTTTACCATTAATATGAAGTTTATTTTGGGGAAAAGGAAAAGCTTCGGCTTAGAGTTTCCGAGTAGTTAAGCATTACATGTGTACCGGCAAAAAATGAATTTATTACACAGCACACTAGGCACGTTTATGAAATTAGTAAATTTATCCCCTATCCCCGTGCTTTAAGAATTCAAACAAAAAATATCCAATACGTCATATAACGCCAGGTGTTCGTATATCGCTTTACCATTACTCCTAGAAGTAGGTATATGCTATCGGTGGCTCGTTTCTATTAATTCGTTGTCATGAGTTTACTTATTTATATTATAATTATATTACATTAACATTAAGCGTGAGATGTATACATATTAATTTGACAAAATACTGAATATATAGCAAATAGGTGTAAAATAAAAAGAATGCTTGTTTTTAAAATGTCTTTGAGTCCTTGACAATTGGCGCAATTATTATTCGCGACAAAAGTCTCAATTATTTCAACTCTTTCTGCAACTGAGTATGTAAAACCATTTTAATTTTGAATAACGTAAGTACACTTAAAATGTCAATTTTTGCTTAAATGTTGCTAAGCAATAAATAACATTTTTCATGAAATTCTGGGCACAATATGTTGTTGTTTATTGAAATGATTTATTTCAACTTCCTTTATGGGTTTGGTTTTGTTCATTAAAAATTTTAATAAGATTATTTGCTATTTACTTGTATATGTTCCTAATGTTTTGGTTTTTAAAGCTACTCATAATTTTCAAGGAAACGCGTTTTAAAGGAATTAAAAACTTGTTTTTCCATGTTTTTTTTTTAGAATTAAAGTTCAGTGTAACGTAAGATCAATGCATAATGCAAAAACCTTCATTTATTTCTGTATATTTCTGCAAAAATGAATTAGAATTTCTATAAACGTTTTTCGTGACGTTCTTGTCCACGGTTTCAATAAAATCTATGGTGTCGTTATATCGATAATTTAATTGCCTTTCAAATGAGATACACTCGACTCTAGTTTCCTATGATAATAAGGAAAGGGAATCCCCTTTGGTAGAGGGCATAAAGTTAGAAGGTTAAGTTTATAACCTGCTTAGAAGAAACAGAATATGAGCAGAAATAATGCGTGTTGTATTTAAAAATTCAAAATTAACCTCACTTCCGGTTTGACCGGAAGTGCTATAGAAAAACTGAGTGCACCTGAAGAAGCCCACCAATCACTCATATATACGGTCCGAATTTCAAAGTTTTATTTTAACTAATAAATAAATGGCGGGCTGATACATGATCTCGTTGACACCCGATAGTGGGTTATTCACGTTACTGGTTCGTTAGAATATTTTGATGTTTCTGAAATCCTACAATTCTAAAAACCTACACTTATGGATAGTGTCACCTGGTCTCATTGGCGAAATTATTTACGTTTTTGTATCACTTCCGGTTTACCGGAAGTTCACGTCAACTTTCTTAATTTAATCAGTACGGCACATTTTTTTAGATCGCTCATACAATTCTCCATCAACACCTACTAAGGTACATTATGCCTAAAATCAGTTGCTTTTGTTTTTTTTTAATTTTTTTCAAAAATACGGCCAACTGTAAGGTTATATTAAAAACCATTGCAGTTGAACTTATATTTCACACAATACTAGATGAAACACAACGTATCAAATATACGCCTGCACAATTATGTCTATGTATACGGGGCCGTCCAAAATTAACCTTAATTTGAACTAAGTCCATATCGATGGAAGTAACTTTTTTTAATAGAATACCCTATAAATAATCGCATTTTTGTATATACTTAGTAATTCTCTGTCATTGATTATTAAACATAGTAGCTTGTCTTTTACGGTTTTCGAGTCATTAGTGATTCCCGTTATTAGTCTCAATTATTTAAACTCTTTTACATCAAAGAAAATAGATAGGGTAAATAAATTTGCTATATTCTTCTAATTTTTACAAAATTGTTTTAACAACTAACCTGGTTCCCGACGAGAGCTACTTATAAATACCTAGCTATTTTTGCAGATAGCTTACAATATATGATGTGCACACAAGATCTTCTTATTTCATCCCACGGTGATATGCCTCTGCTATGCGGATGTATACGTCCTGGCTTCTGGTTATACACAAAAATTTATTTAACAGGCTTTTCCGAAGGATATTGATATTGTATATACAGGGTGGTCCATTAGTGCGTGGAAGCTCGATTAATCCGACATTGTAAAAGATATTAAAAAAACTTTATTGAGGAAATGTGTAGGTATTCTTAAGCTTCGTATTTTAAAATTAGTTGCAACTACACAGAGTGTTCTGTAACGCTGTACCAGACCAAACTTCTATTTTTTAAATGGAACGGTATACTTTTTTTTGCATTTTTTAAATCTGCTTATTTTTACGATCGTTTTTATATACGGTTTGCCGAATCTATACCGAATATTTAAAAAGTTATGACCATTTTTCCGACATGAAACAAAATGTACAAACTTTTTCATACCACTACATGATTTGGCTACGTCTTCTCTTTCCGCTGGGTCAAGAATTTAATTAAAAAAAAATTTCATTTATACAGAGTGAGTCAAAACTCGGATCTTTAATTTTCTTATTAAATTTAAATGGAACACCCTATTTTTGTATGATGGTTCGATAGATATTTATCGGCTCTTTTATTTTTGTGAACCATTCCCTATACCTAACTCTTTGGGTTTAGAAGATATTTTAAATTTAATATGAAAAATTGCTTTTTTAGCACGTAGGTAGGTAGTTGTAATAGCAGGTATAAGCCAACCAATATCTGGTGGCGCTGGCGGGGCAATATCACGAAAACGTCAAACGTCAAATAATACAACAACAGTATTAATTTGTAGAAATACATTCTCAAAATGAATTATTCGGTTGAAGAATTAATAGATATGATTTGGGTATTGGGAGAGTGTTCGAAAAATTGCGTTCTTGCAAAAAGAGTTTGTGAAGCAAGATATCCCGCGCCGACGACAACCGAAAAAGGAAACATTGGAAAGATTAACCGACCGTTTCAACCGTACCGGTTCAGTAAAATATGAAAAACACGAAAGGGAAAAATGCACTGCCGAGGAAAATGAATTTCATGTGATCGCATGCGTTATAGAAAATCCACATAGTAGTCAACGCGATAGGTATTTCACACATACAAAATATTAGTCGAACATCAATCGACAATCCTCATATCACTCAAGAACACAGCCAAACTAGGTGGTCTTTAAACGTTTGGGGTGGCATAGTTGGAAATTGTATTATTGGACCACATTTCTTTGATGGACGAGTAAATGGCCGAGTTTATTTAGACTTCCTTCAAAACAGTTTACCACTGTATTTGGAAGATGTACCTTTGAACATACGTCAACGAATGTGGTTTTTGCACGATGGCGCTCCGGTACATAACACTGCAGTAATCCACAACTACCTCAATACTACATTTCCCAACAGGTGGATTGGAAGAGGAGGACCAGTGGCATGGCCAGCTCGATCCCCGGACTTGACAAAAATTGATTTTTCTTGGAAGTACATACCAACTCGCTTATTTTAAATAGAACATGATATTTTTTATTTTACTTTTCAATTCTCTATCAAATTTTGAGTAAATTTCATGTACCATGTCCTATAGTAAAAATTAATAGTTTTTGAGATATTTCAATTTTTTTCAATTTTTCTGGAAAAGACAGTCCCAAATAAATCACGATATTGCTGCAAAGAAACACGCTACTGACTTAATATTTGACATGGCGAATTGCAAGACATCACTAAAGTGCCTCATCCTTTGAAATGAAATTTTTTTATACAGGGTTTTCCACTTACCACTCAATTCCAACAATTTCAAACAATTATAACTCGCTTATTTTAAATACAACACGATGTATATTATATCAGATTTCAATTCCTATATTCATTCTCCTTTAATTCATACTAGCATTCCCTATACCTAAATCTAACCGGTTTTAAGGTATTTTATTTTTTTACTTAACAATAACGAAACTTAATATTTCAACATTAATAAAGCGTAGGCCGTGACTGTCAAAGATGTGGCAACTTAATAGTAAATTCTCTATGTTGTATGCATTAGGTATGTTTTCACACTTTTCTTCAAAAGTTCATGTTTTATAGCAAGCAATGGTAAATTTAGCTTACAAATGACGATCTTTTAAGACTTATCATTATTTACGCCGAATCTAATATTAAGCGGACGTGTCGTATTTTTACAGAAAGGTACCCAGAAAAACTAAAGGTAACTAATGATACCATAAGATTGCTTAGAAACTGCTTTCAATTTGGTCAATTTATGACGAAAGTTAATAAAAACAAAGCAATTTAATGAAATGTTAGATTACATTATTTTTAAGTAGATAGTTAAATAAATCAAAACTGGTTAGATTTAGGTATAGGAAATGAAAATAAAAATAGAAATAAAAAATTCATATAAAATACAGAGTAATGTATTTCAAATAAGCGAGTTATAATTATTTCAAATTCTTGTAATTCAGTGGTACATATATGTAACGCCCTGAATAAAACATTAAATATTTTAAGAGCTGACACATGTTAGTAAAGTCATAATTCGCTATGACAAAGTTTGAATCAGTAGCCTTGTGATTTTTTTTTATGTGTGGTGGGTGCTTAGTCGCTGTGACTTCGTAAGCTGTATCGCTTGTCTGGCTATCACTGGAACTCTCGCGGTGTAGTTTTGTGTGTGTGAGTTGTGTTCAAATGGCTTTGTGAGAGCATCGTATCGCGTTTTATGATGCCGCGCTGTTAATCACTTTGCTCCCAACAGCGAATGGCTAGTCGATCCGGGATGAAGCCCTCTGAAACAATGTCACCGTCCCTCCAGAGAATCGAACCCTGGCACCTATCGTCCTCCCACAACGATAGTCAGCCGCCTAACCACTGCGGCCATCGACCCGTTAAATTACAAAAGTATCGTGATTTATTTGGGACGGACTGCGTTTTTCTAGAAATCATTAGTAGGTATCATCAGCTACTTTTGGATTTTCTGCGTGTCTTTCTGCAAAACTACGCCACGTCCGCTTAATAATTCTATTACATTCACCGCAAATAATGATAAGATTTAAAAAATCGTCATTTGTAAATGCTAAATTTGCCATTGCTTGCTATAAAACATGACCTTTTGAAGAAAAGTGTGAAAACATATCTAATGCATACATAGACAATTTACTATTAAGTTGTCACATCTTTGACAGTCACGGCCTACGCTTTATCAATGTTGAAGTATTCAGTTTCGGTATTGTTAAGGAAAATAATAAAATATCTCTTTGAAATAAGTGAGTTATAATTGTTTGAAATTGTCGGAATTGAATGGTATGTGGAAAACACGCTGTATAAAAAAAATATATTTCAAAGGATGAAGCACGTAAGTGATGTCTTGCATTTCGCCATGTAAAATTTTAAGTCAGTAGCGCAGTGGCGGCTCGGGGTGGTTCACACAGGGAGTGCATAATTTCAAAATTAAAAAAAGTATAATACAAAAGACAGAAAACAAAACAAAGTATTTTTAATTCCACACCCACAAATGCAGTCATTTTTCTGATAAATATCCATTTTGAATTTTCTTATAACGTCTTTACCTTTAACAGATTGTTTATTTTCTAAACATAATTGAGGCATTGGCCGTTTAAGATTTTTTATTGCGATTTTTTTATCATACGTTAACCTCGAAAACGTGTTATTCTGTAACGCAGAGACGAGATTCATCCTACAACAGCGGTGAGCAGACTGGATATCTTGCTCACACGCTATGTATTATACAGCCCTGTTAAACTTGAATATGGAAATTTTAAACGCTTTCCCCTTGAGGGGAAGTAGTTTAGGTCTCTACATTCAGAGAGCGCTTCGATCAAGGTGTATTTAATGTTGCCTATATTAAAGACAAATATAATTTTAAGGAATATGTTCATATGGTTACGTACAAATTAGGCGCCAGAAATTACTTTGAAAATTCTTCGGAATAAACAATGCAATGAAAGTTGCATCCCGTCCATCGGTCTACTTAGTGTATTTCAATTGGAAAACACCTGCTATTAGTTACAAAAAAGCGGTATCCTACACCTAAATCTTAAAAGTATTCAGAGCCTATTTTGATTTATTTAAATGAAGAAATGAATTATATTGTGAGATAGTGATTCAGTTTAATGTGTGTACGAAGTATGTAATTGTGTTAATGTAAATGTATACGTTTAACACTAATAGGTAATTGCATCTATGTAAATGGGCAATGCAAATGCACATTAACTGTTTTTTTCTCGTTACCTTAATTGAATTATTTTTTTTAACTTTTGCACTCCATTATTTCTCGCAGTAGATATGTATTTTAGTTTATAAGAAAATACATTGTTCTCTTTATAGAATGATTGCTTCTTTTTAGCAAAACCTTTTATCAGTACACTGTTATTGTTTAAAAGCTCAAAATGGTATTAGTATTACATTCATATTATAAATTGAAGATGGTATGCTGTAAATGTTAAAGATCGTGCCATTTACCGATGTAAATGCACAATGTCTAACATTTACAGCAATACCATCTTCAATTTATAATACTGAATTATTAGTCTAATATGGGAACACATTTAAATTACGCGGTTTTCGCGATCCATACGCCTCTATGAGTTGAGACCGAAACTTCTCCCCCACCACATTCCAGAGGCGTAGCAACTTTTTAGTATTAACTTTGCTATCTCTTGTTTATCTCTGGTATTATACGATATGGAAGTACAACAAAACGCAGTTCTCCCGACCTTCAATGTAATGTTAATGGCTTGACGGAACAACGGTTGGGCATTGCTCATTACGAGTAAATTTGGTTGCATAAACGAACATTAGTTGCTTATGTACCAGTTACGCTATACGCTATATAGTTACTGCTGTATGTAGAATATCAAGTTTTAAAATAATTTAAACCTATTTTAAAACCGGCCGGCATCAGAAGCAGCAGTTACACAATACATAGGTCGTACAAGCACGTTCTGATATCATTTTATCCATCATGTAGGTTGTTACGCGCGCCGCTCACTGCCATGTTCCTGTTCAATAACTATGAATACGTAATAAATAAATACTTTCACAGTTAGTCGCCGCTTGGTTTGTTTTGTTTCAAAATTGCAGGGGCTCACTTGCTCTCATTAAAGAGCCGCCACTGCAGTAGCGTGTTTCTTTGCAGCAATATCATGATTTATTTGGGACTGTGTTTTTCTAGAAAAATTTAAAATAATTGAAATATCTCAAAAACTATTAATTTTTAGTATAGATCATGGTACATGAAATTCACTCAAAATTTGATAGAGAATTGAAAAATAAAATAAAAAATACCATGTTCTATTTAAAATAAGCGAGTTAGTATGTAGGTACTTCCGGTGTACCCAAAGTAGATCATTCATGAAAATATTATATTTAAAATCAGCATTATTGATAGTGTAATCTTATAAAATTTTAGATTTCGCCTATTACAACATCCCCAAAAACTTCTAATCAAAACTCTTCGCGCCACACCCTGGTATATACTTATATGTATATTCTGCCAAAATACCTTCCGATGAACAAAAGGTACGGGAATTACAATACAATTTCAATGTTTCAATTCAATTTTATTTTAACTTCATTACATTGTACAATGTATTTCGTGTAATCAAAATAAGTGGCAAGTAACTATGTAAAACAAATAACCTAAGCATCGTTGCTTCAGTAAATTGACATATCTGAACATTTTAGATACAAAAGTAATTAAATCGTTACAATCTATTCACTTTCCATTTTAGGTATAGGAATACCTAATACAGATTAAAAGTGAATACTTTTGAGAGTCAGAATATCTAAGAAAATATATACCTTCCAAAAAATCTACTTTTCGAAGATTGAACTTATTTCTAAGCAACTAAGTTTTTAAACACCCCGTGCAATGTTACAGAGAAGAACTTTAAATATTGTGTAACTACACAATATCAGCTGTGCGTATGCAAAATTTCATTCGGCTCTTTTACACCTACGTGGCGTAATATTACTATAAAGTAAGATCCGTATCTGGCACCTTTTTTCTTTAATTGCGAATAACTCAGAGGGAATGGTGTTTAGGTATAGGGTATGATATATGAAATATATGTAAAATTTTTCATAGAAACTGAGTTTATAATTTACTCTATAGCATGCCATTTAAAAAGTCGAAGTTGATGCCCACTTCCGGTTAAGCGGAAGTGATATTTATTCTTCTGCCGCGGAAGGTGGTCAGGAACAACAATGCCCATGCTACAAGCTAAAGTTCATCTTCTGTTCAGGGAAATGTCACTGTGTATTTTGCCGTCTCCCTTCTTGAACTTCGTCGTGCTTAAAATTTAAGCCATTTCGAACGGATCGTAGAGTTCTTTTATCCACAAAAACATATTGCACTTTATTGCAATTTCTATTTTTATGATATTTGTTCGAACGTGGTTGTTATATTAATAAGAATATTAATTGATTTTATTTCGCAGCTCTTTTAACAATGATTGTCACGCGCAAACTGATTTATGAATAATAATATGAAACAATGTAAAATATTTAGGTGTTAGAAGGGCGTATTAACCAACTTTACCTGCTCCATTGTTGATAGGGACTCTACTGAATATATTGTGAGCTCTATTCGTAATCGACTGCCGGCGTTCAAAATCGCATTTAGGAATTTCTTCTCATAAAACGTTTACATATTTGTAATTGCTTTCCGAAATGCCCTAATTAATTATGGAGAAAGTCACTTTAACATTACTACAAACTTTCTACAGCGAGCAAATACTTAAAGTTATTGTATTTTCAAATTTTCTCTCTCGTATAAAGGTCCATGAGCGATGGTGTATATGATAAACAAATCCAGGGAGAATAATTCCTGATTTAGTCTCAATTACGACTGTTAAAATTAGTTCCTGCAAATACATATTTATTTAATTTCTTACGTGCTTACTGCAGAAGAAATGCTTGCTCATGTATGTATGTACATATGTGTGCGTATAGAAAAGTGAATTTACTATTTCGTCATATCTTATGCTGCAAGAACTTTATATTGAATATAAAGTCTACTACGTTCTTTATACATATGTATATGATTTTCAATCGAATACATTCACTTCTTCGAATACCGTAGAAAGGAAATATTTTATGCATAAAACATGTTTACAAAATAATACCCAAAAGCACTGAAAGATCCCTGTGCAACAGTACTAAAATATGTAGGAAAAGGTTTCGTGTTACCTTTTTTCCTTGGGCAACTTGGATTTATTTGAATCCATTCAAGCATACACGACGTGCTGGTTGCTCTAGTCGTGGCTACTATGAAATGCATTGGGCATGAGACTGCCTAGATCGTAATAAGAGAAAAGAGCTGTTTTATGAAAATATACCTCATTGTTAATACAAAAATAAACGACACTGATTGTCTGTTACGCGATATTAAATTAATCTTCTGTGTGGGGTTGGATCATAGAGAGTGTACGTAAATATTTGAGGCGTTTTTTGTAAAAACCCCATATGTCAGTTTTTTTCAGAATTGAACATAGGCCGCGTATAGGTTAGTAGTATACTGCTGTACGTCCCCAACGCAAAATTATTCCATTAAAACGCCATTTATCAAAACTACGAGCGGTTAAAATATCATAGGTTCCGCATATACCACGTATGTCAAGAATAGTTTTAAGCAAAAACCACACATGTCAGTGACTAATGTGGCTTTTGTAGGAAACTGTATAACTAGGCTGTCATTAGTTATAGGCATGTTATAGGCTAAAGTTAATCGTTTGATTCAGTTTATTGTGGTGTAGTTAGAGTGAAAACAATGTGAAATACTAACTAAAATGAGTAATAACGCTAATTGTGAATTCAAGCGACAAGATATATACTGGTGAAAATGTGCCATAAAAAAAGAAAATACCAAAGCATACACTTATAAAGCAGGCAAGAGGAAAGGGTCAGAGCTATATTAACCACAAAGGTGTTGAAAAGCCACAAGCATAACTAGGTCCAAACTGCAAGTAAGTTATTAAATATTATTCTATAGCTGGTATAACATTCAAATATTTGCTTTTTTAGTTGCCTCCGACTTAAGAGTCCGCTATACCAGCTGATCAACTTTTCTAAGACAGAGACAATAAGGTTCTATAAGGATAGAAGATAATCGGAAGTATTCTGCACGACATACGTTTTTTTTTTGTGGTAAGGGAAATCCTCATGGACTCCTGTCAACCCGGAAGTGCCGGACTCTTACCGGCTAAAACCCCTACGTCTCTCACTCCATAGTGCACTGGGATTACCCTAAGACATACATCAGCAGCACCCGGTTGTCTCACACACTCCTATCCTTCAATCCTCCTCGCAAATTAAAGCCCGTTCCTCTTTCTGTTTGTGGCGGGGCAAAAGATCACTCTTAAATTATCCCGGCCAGTCCTATGCCCAGGGTTCGCTTGTCACTGCACTGACTTCCAAATAAATAACACTTCCTGGTTATAATAAATGTAATTCAATGGAAAATGAATAAAACGTACAAAATAAATAAACGTTTGGCACTTAGCTGTTTAAACACATGCTGGCTCCAATCCTCCTTTCCAACAGTTTCATCCAACGCCGAAGCAAGGGTCAGTTATGGGTATAAGTACTTCATGACTTCTCGTTGATCAAAACAAATCCTAGTACGGTTCGTCTCCCTGTACTAATCAACCACTGTACAGTTACAGTAAGAAGTACCCACGGGGACTTATTCAGCGGATAGCCGTAAATCCACACAAAGTGTTTCTTAAAAAAAAATAGTGCTATCCCCTTACTTGTCAACTACTTTTTTTTTAAGTCACTCCCTTTTTTTAAAAATCCCGCCAACGTGTTTAATTAACCGTAACATTCCCGCTCTACTACCGGACGAAACTGACTTCGGAAGTTTCCGACAAAGATAGACTGATTCCAATGCAAACATGAGAAAGAAGCAAAAGGGGAAAAAAATAAAAGAAATGTCGCTCCACGTCATGAGGCTAGTATGGCGTGAACCTACTCGATTCAATCCACGCCCCAAACAAAACGCTGGTGTTGCGGCAAGCAGAAAGATGGTAATTCCTTGCTAGGTGTCTCGCGCAGATTACGTTGGCAGAATGATGATATATTTAATCAGGTGGATATGCTTTTAGATCTTTCGCATGCCATATCGATGTTTGACCTGTCTGATCTGTAAGTTCATAGGTCCATGGAGAAACAACATGAGTGATGGTAAATGGTCCAACGTACTTCGGTGCTAGAGTCCGGCTCTGGTGAATAAATAGAAGATACGTGTTGATTTGCGCTCCGTAATTGACCCCAGTAACTGAGAGATTACGAGCATTGTAATCAACGACAAAGAAATACGTGGTGTGTAAACGTGTAGTGAATGGGAATGGGGCAATGAAAAATTGGACTGTAACAAGTAGGTAAACTATGGGCGCATCAGCGCAGTCACTCGACGTGGACACGCTGTATAAGCCAGGCACTATATACGACCCCCGATGACTCATCACTCGCCCGTGGACACGCTGTATAATGCACGCACTAGAGGTGTGTCCATTGTCCGCGAGATGGCGCTGCTGACCTCCTTTAGATAACAGATGGCGCTGCTGGCCTCCTTTAGATAACAGGTGCTGGTGGCCTCCTTTAGTTACTAGATGGCGCTAGAGGCCCCCTTACGGCCCCGAGGAGAGCGCCCCCTGGGGAGAAGGCCCCCTTTCGGCCCCCGAGGAGAAGGCCCCCTTACGGCCCCGAGGAGAGCGCCCCTTGGAGAGAAGGCCCCCCTTGGGAGAAGACCCCCTTACGGCCCCGAGGAGAGCCCCCTGTGGAGAAGGCCCCCGAAGGGAAGGCCCCCTTACGCCCCCGAGAAGGCCCCCTGATGACGTAATCGACAGAGCAGGTGTCCGGGGAATCGCAGGAAATCCCACAGACATCCGCTAGGATGAAATCGCCAAATCAGCATTCTTAGACTT
Organism: Holotrichia oblita; assembly: GCA_023690525.1. NCBI lineage: Eukaryota > Metazoa > Arthropoda > Insecta > Coleoptera > Scarabaeidae > Holotrichia > Holotrichia oblita. The sequence goes on from CM043017.1 coordinate 65,611,451, forward strand.
TATGCAACTCGAATCTGTTTGCGCGAGGGGCTCGGATAGTCCTCCCCGGCAACGAATAGGGTTAGGGTGGGCCGCTATGTGGTATGATCCGAAATTAACGTCATTTTGGCTGTAATTCGTACGGATACGGAGTTAGGGTGCGCGACCTTGACCAACTGTTCGTTTTAATAAGTCAATGTAAGTGTGTAAATATATTATTTCTTCTGGGAAAGCGTGAACATTAGCTGTTGGTTAATACATATCAGTTTATCTATGCTATCGAAAATGAACGCGAATCCTTTGAATTAATTACTCGTTTCCTCAATATCGTAGAAAAAGAGTATGGAACGTCAAGAAGATGAAACAATGTACTGTTGTGATAATTGTTAGTTTTAATGCATGTACGGTAGATATTGTAATCTTTTATTATATTTAACTCCTACATTCATCTTACGCGATAACTATATATGTATCTATTTGTATACATATGTATCTTTGTGTCGTCACTGCGCTATCTGCAAATGTTCGAAAATGTTGAGGCAGCGGTATGCTGCTATATTTAGATTTGTACTACCTAACAATAGAGTATTACTCCAATATTATAACGTATAATTAGACAAATATGTCTTGACACAACACGGGCTCCTCTGATATATTTATACTCGTATGTACACTTCGTAATAATCGTAAATGAAGATATAATTATAACATCGTACAATATAAGAGAGCGCTGTTGATTGTTCATTATCTGAATTGCAAAATAAGTAATGAACTAGTATTTGATAAGTAAACCGGACGCTGCATGTTATTCAATACAAGAAAGATATTTGCTGTTAAGATAGACATTCCCGTCAAAATTTATAACTAGGTTAATCACGTTGTAAAATACACCTAAATTTGATAAATGTATGTATGTACAGTGGAGACACTCAGAAAGTCAACACCTTTGACCGTGGTGGAAATATGGATGATCTCTTTATAAATATAAGCCGAGCGTAAAATGCAAGCTAGCACATTAATCGTTAGGATAATATTGTATAGAGAATATATTTATAAATATAAGCCGAGCGTAAAGTGCAAGCTACCACATTTATTCGTTAGGATAATATTGTGTAGAGAATATATTGTCTATATGCATGAATGGTCTATTCATGGCACAAGTATCTTCTTGGTGTTTAAGTTTTTATTTTGTTTCTGGCGATATAAAAATCTTCCGTGTTTAATTCGTCATGTGTCGATAAAAATCATATGTATTCCTTAAACCTATAAATGTTAAGGATACAAACAAAAGTATATGTGTTTGTAAGTTAAGGCAAGCAATACGATAAATTTTGTTTAAATATAGGATTTTTAATACATAGACGTTTGAATACAAAAGAGTATGTATTATTGTCGTATAAGCCAGCTGTATACGCGATGGACAATTAATCTTTTTTGATAATTTAGCAGTGAAAATAAGTTATGTATATACTGGTGTACCTATACCTTTTTACGTAAACTAAAAATATAATTGATTAGACATTTTTTTTAGCCAATAAGCAAAAAAACTCTGTGTTGCAAATGGATTGATAAATACACTTTGATATATTTATGAATTTCTTTTGTGGTGCAAGTTGAATTAAATTTATATTTATATATATAAGATTATTATTTGATTGTAATAATAATAATTTATTTCTCGTAATATACATAGACTGCAAATATGTCACACGTTAAATGTTATATTGCAGTACGAGAACCATCAGCTTGTTTGAGAAAAATGTATATTGCTGGAATTTCTTTCGAACCATTCTTTATTCATCCATCGTTTGTCTTTCCTTCAATTTTCAGATAAATTTTAAAGCATTTTTCGAAAAATAAAAATTTTGATGAGCTTTCAAAAAACACATTGACAGTTACTCGCGCTACAGAGAGTTCGCACGTAATTATCGCCTCTATTTCGCAGAGTAAAAAATTCATAACTTTGAAACCATTGCAGATAATCAATTGAAATTTTGAATTATCAAATCATACATACTCTTTCTTTTAGTGATATAAATTTAATTCAACTCTATTACAGAGTTATTAGAGAAATACTCCACATTTAAGCTGTTCTTGTCGTTAATGATTGATTTGTGGCGAAATATGTCGTTTTTCATCTTCTATTTGTAAAGCAAGCGAATTTTTTACTTAGGAGAATACTTTCGCAGGTAACTGTATATTTCAATACATATTGATTCTGTTGCATATTTACAGACACAATAACTAGTTCTTTTACGAAATGTTATTGGACAAATAAATGTTCTTTTTTGAATTTTAATCTCTATGCCTATTTTTGCATCGATGTTAGATACATATTATGTATTTAGAATCAAATAACTTTTTCTTAACGCATTTTTCCGTATTTGGATAAACTCGATGTTCTCATAACGACTTTCATGACGAATATTGCCAGTAAATTTACATTTAGTTATCGCATCAGGCTTGAATTACTGTGAAAACTTGTTAAAAACAACCAAACAATGAAAATCCTTTTCAGACAGTAAATTCACTTACTCCTTTTTTGCTTATGTAAACATACACATTCTATTGTGTTAAATACGTATATTTACAAAATATTTAAAGCCCGCACGTCGGCTAAACTGAATTACTCACGCTAGACACAGCGATAATTTCCAGACAATGTATTTGAACTTTACAAAATAAGGTAAATGAATGGCATTCAGTTCCATCTGATTATAACACACAAGCATTCTTCGGCCGATATTGCTATCCTATTCTATCTTATACAAAACCGATATCGGCGAGTTTCTCATCTGCATTTCCACCAAAGTGCTACTAAAATTCCCTTTAAATTCGTGTAGGTCGTTGCTTTTTTGAGTGTCGAATCTGTATATGCATGGCAATCATAAAAATCATTCATTCAGTAACAGCAACAATAAAATGTGTGGATCACTACAATGCACCGTCTGCATAGAAGGCTATCATGTGACAGCAAGCATCAGAATATTCCTGTGCCAAAAATGCTTTGAACTAGAAACCAAATATGATGACTTCAGCGACTTTCTAATGGAGAGCATTTCTTTAAGAAGACATTCCCGGCCAAATTGTGGAGAGTTTATGGCGCCATATTGTTTGAACTGTAATAGATGCATATATAAATCTATACCAATAAGTAAATGTAGGATTTCTAATAAGAAAAGAAAATTCAAGTTGTATAATTAAACATTCTCGTATCTTTTTCGATGAATATGCACACATGTGTATAAAAAAGAATAAGTTAATTTTATATGAAGACGGCAGTGCATAGCGGAAAGAATTAATCAAACAAAAGATAAGAGAGCGTTGTTTATTAATTATTGCCTGAATTGCAAAATAAGAAATGAACTAGTAGGCGTTAGGGAACCTGACGTTACATGTGATTTCCAGCAATGTCAGGTCAGAGACAGATAGTCGTCGTAAACAGACAATGTCTGTGTTGTCGAATACAATATGCATAGAAAGAAGTAATTAGATGCTGACAGTGGAAAATTGTGAAATATAAATACGCATCGAAGACAGCAATGAATATTCAGTTTCGAATATACAGTAGGTATACGAGCTGTTAAAATGATTTCTTCGACGACGCTATCTAATTCAAGCGATCGCGATGGGGAACTAGAGGAGCCGACGCCAACTGCTACGAGTGATCGTGGTAGAGAATCAGATCGTCCAACACCATCCACTTCGACTCAGCCTGAGAGGGAATCGGACGAATCGACACCACCCACGTCGAGAGTAGATCTCCTATCTACTTCCTCAACAACTGAGAACGCTACGGAGGCAGCTCTGGGGAGACCACCGCCAAACGAATGGTATTTTAGAAAATCTTGAGCAACTGCGGAAAATTCTCCGGGGCAGTAGCAGGGCGGTTATGGAAGAATTGGGTGCTGTACCTAGTGCGATGGCTGCGCTCACAAATGTGGAAGAGCAAAACCAGGCGCTGATGGCAACAAAAAGATATATAGACTCATCCAAAGCCTATCTGAACAATGTACGACAGAAATATCAACTGCTATGGGTTCGAAAAGAGCGTACAAAATGAAGACCATCTTTCAACGGAACCAGATCGAGAGTCTAAAGTCAGCATACCGCGAAAAAGTCGAGGAGCTACGCCAAAAAGATTTAACCAATCCGATTCTCGCTCCAAGCGTAGAGGCTTTAACATACGAGTTGAACTGTATACTCTGCCTGGAGGAGAGACGTTGTATATTATTTAAGAATTGTAAACACTTAAGTATATGCGATACGTGCCATATACGATTATTGGACCTCGACGACTTCCGATGTCCCATGTGTAGGATGGAGGGTGGCACGATAAAAGTATTTTATAATTAGGTTAGAAATTTTATTGATTATTTGTAAAGTTAATTTTTAAAGTAAAAATGTTGACTCTTACGTTGCGGGATTTGTAATATTTGCTTTACTAATTTTAAATAATTCAGTTGTCCAATCGAGCAAGTAACCTTTTCAAAATAATCTTGTATTTACTTTATACGTGCAATTTCACCTACTTAAATTTCCGGGAATCTTGAACGTTAGGTAGCAGTCGGTGGTCCTTATCGCCTATCTCGCGCGTCATTGACCGCTAGAAGGCAGACAATTAGCAGACTCGCCACTTGATAAATCTTTTTAAAAGATGTTTAACGGTGATTAAATGTTTAACGGTGATTGAATCAGCAAATGAAACAAAATAAGAGTAACATGTTGTTTTATTGTTATATTAATTAAATTTAGTCGATAATGCAACACGGAGATCGACATGTAATGCCGATACCCACCGTAAACAGACAACGTCTTTCCTGTCGAGTCCGCAAGTCTTTTATAATTAGGTTAAAGAATAATTGTTCCATATTTTCCGAAGTAAATTGTATTTTATTTAATATTTTTCAAAATTGAATCATCAATACACAAATAAAACAAAAATAATAGTAATACGTTGTTTTTATTTATATAATAAGTAGTACAATAAGATATTAATTTACAAAACTTCCTTTTTTGATATCCAGCCATTTTTCCTTGTTGGTATAGCTCAGAAATACTTTTGTATTATTTAAATTATGATAAAAACATTGTACGTTAGTTTTGGAAATATAGGTACGTTCTTATCGTTTTTCAAAATTAACTATACAATTAAAATTAACAAATTTACAATAGCAAATTCCAACTTATTCTCCCGCCCAGTTTTCATTATAATAGCAAGTTGGACTGTTTAAACGCAGATTATCTAATTTTCTTATTAAAGCTACTTAACTAACGAAATAAACAGACAAAATATATAGATTTAAAATTTTTTATTTGAGAGCAATAATAATTATATAATGTTTTCTTGTTAAAGCGACTTAAGCAACAGGAATAAAACGCATAGGTATATAGATTTAAAGTATTTTTTATTGGCGTACATATATACAGGGGTGTTCTAAATATCATGTACATAAGGAAGGGGTAATTATTTGATTTATTTTGTGCCTAAAATTTCATATAAACATAGGTCTGCAAACGCTTCGTTACCAATCTGCAGGGTGTTGAAATTTCAAAGATTTATTCACTTTTTACACCCTGTATAGGAATTTGGAAGGTA